>OZ022584.1:11033475-11080975 GCA_963669155.1 Arbacia lixula
AATCAATAGGCTTCTGTGTATATAAACCTGATTTTACACGATATCAAGCGAACCATATCAAAATGAAAGGTTGTTTGCTTACCTGTTTTGAGAAGGACACCCACTAAAATCGACAGCGAAGCACTCCCCAACATATTCGATCATCAAGTTGGCTCAGCTCAAAACGACTTGTACGGAACGACGAACAGCTCAAAGCACGACAAATAAATTCTAAACTTATGTCGAAATATATATACAGAGCACATCTATGCAGGTACGAGATCTAGAAAAATCCCCAAGGCGAGTTGCAATGACATTTGGACTGTATTTTCTCTTTGTAATCGTGTCGTTCAATGTTCCTTGGATGAGTTATTCTTAGAATAAATACAGCTGTTCGCTAGCTGCTAGATAAGGCCCCAAGGCCGTTTATAATCTACTGTCTACTGTCTGGTCCCTTCTCGATTATGGGGGTCCCTGTATCAACCTCAACGATGAGGGCGGGTGGATTTGTGGCGTTATCGCAACTCGTGGGACAGGGGAAATATGACTGAAGTGCGTAAGCGAGAATCATTACGCGTGTCATAATGAAGCAGTAAGTATTTATGTAATAAGCCGCTATGTGGTATTAATGAGTTATCACTTCTCCGGCTTAATAACTCCTAGGCCGTACGTAGTATCGTGCAAATATGTGTGTATTTGCGTTTGTGTGTGTTTTAATGTATGTGAGAGGATGAATGCGTGTGTACATGTTATGTGCGAGTGTTTGGTAAAAGTGCGTGTGTGGATATATATGTTTGTGTGGTGAGGCAATGATCTTGGTGACAATTTTGGCGGTTCATCTTGATAACATACTGTTATTGTACAGCATCAACCACATATTTGAAGCTTGTGTAAACATATTCCTGATCACCAGCATCATTATCGACAACCATCTCACTTCATATAAATACGGAGACGCCCTCTCTCTTTCTCCCAACACCGCCCTCCTCCATTTGCTCATTCTCAGTTCCATTACTGCTCTTCCTCAACATAAACAAACAAGAAGTTAACTTATTCTATGAGACATAGGGAATGATTTATGATTTATTTGACGTTAGAGTACCGATAATTGTGCCCGACTTAAATTTTGCTGGGAAAAAAATACATCCGAACCATCCGTTTCATTTTGCTGACAAATAAGTAGGTCACGGTGTCCAGTGGCGTGACTGCCCTCGGTGATTACAAGCCGAAAGTCTTGTATTATGACTAAGACTAAAGAATAAACGACTAGCACAAATTTTTCTTGACTGAAAACTGTAAAAGTAATGTGTTTAAAAGGTTACTGAATTAGAAAAATAATTTCCCACCAATCTTTGTAAAATTATCCAATGAAAACGAATTTTACATTCATTTGCCGTAATAAAGTCTCATTTTGATGAAAATTTGAAAAAACGCGCACCTCCAGTGACGTATGAGAAGTCAAAATGCTATAAATGCCAATAGCGTTAATGAAATATTTTATTCACGCCATTCAAGCAATACGTATTGGAACCCCAAAGCTTGTCCGAGTTTTGTTTGAGCAGGGACGTGTTATGGAAGGATATGATTCAACTTTCTTTCTTTGAACCCATATGCCAAGCCGCTGAAAAGTTATGGTGTTCTCAACAGGTGCTGTTCAGGTGTTTGAACAATTATGAACATGATTGTGTGGCAACGGCTTCTCAGAGAGAACAAAAGAAATGTACGGTCTCATTTCGCTTGTCCCGTTCTGTTAATGAAATTAATACTTCCATGAGCACAACAGGTATCAGCAAACACAGATAAACAAGTTTTTCAAGTAAAATATCTCTGCTTCACGCAAACACACACAAACGCCGTTAATGATAATACACAGCTTAATATATCATTTTTAGAGTGGTTGAATCACCCAAATGCACAAGATGTCGGAAAGTGAAGAAATTGGTCAATTTTGTAAGCAATACAAATAGCTTATATGTCCGATTTTTAATGATTCCTCAATACTTTTCGAAACAAAAGCAGAGTATTAAGATCTGTCATTATCTGCCGTTAACTTCCTTATAGTTTGCAAACGAATTTGTCAAAAACGAAACGTCTACAGACAAATGGGAAATTAAAGGAATTTCTTTTCAAGTTGACATCAGCTTAATGTCGGCTCGGCACATGGAACATCAAAGCATTGTCATGATTATGGAATTCTTTTGACATTCATGAGCACGCTTTAGAACCCATACAGATGTGTGAATGTATTATGCTCGAGTTTCTACTCCTTCCTAACACCTCCCTGGTTTGAGTAGCAACAACTAATACATTCAAAGTGCATTCCATCCATTGAATCTGAATGACGAGATACAGGTGAATGCAATAACGCGTTACTACGCAGTTAGGGGGAAAGTTGTGCATACATTACGAAAATGGTCTATTGTTGACTTCCGTACAATCTATGGAATTTTGTCTTTTCATACGTCACTGGAGGCGTGCAGTTTTTCAAATTTTCGTCAAAATTAGACTTTATTGCATCAAACGAATGTGAAATTCGTTTGTAGTGGATAATTCTACAGAGATTAGTGGGAACTTATTTTTCTAATTTAGTAACCCTTTAATTAGTCAATGGTCAATGATTTGTCGCCATTTATTGAAAATTTCTCCATGTTAACAACATGTTGGAGCAATCTGTTCAAGTTATACAATACTGATAAAAAGTTAACACTGTGATTATTTGTGACTAGTTTGCATATCATAAATGGTCTAAAAATACAAATACAGATGGAAATGCTGCTCATGGATATCGACAGCATCTCTAGTGTTACGTTGCTATCATTGCTATCATCATCGTAGTCATAATTATCGTCATCATGTTCGCAAATCGTCCTTGTAGTCGTCGTCATCACAGTGGTTATTCGTCACTCGTATCTTCCATACAGTACGGCGCCTGTGCGGTAGTTTCCAGGTAGAACTTGCCGGTGACCGCGGTGTTCTGATCCGCGTAGTAACCCATGATGGCGCAACCGCCGCGCGCGCTGCAGTCACCGCAGCGCCCAGCCTCGTAGTCCGCCCAACTCTCGCAGGGTTTAGCGGTGAATACGCACGACGACGCGCGCACAGTGTCGGTGTAGAGAGAAAACGCGCGACTGTGACTGCAGCCGGAGAAGAGGTCGAAACGGCGCTCGCAGCCGGGTTGCCGACGGCCACCGTTAGGGTAGAAGTCTTGGTGTCCAAGCTGAAACATGAAAAAGAGAATGACTTGTTTGAAAGTTGCATAGCTGAATATTGTTCAGTTTTGTCTAAAAGCACTACATTTGGCACACATGCAGAATTAACCTAGCAAATTTGAATACTGAACCCTCTTGAATTTTCCACAGAGAGGTAAAGACGGCAATTTTGAATGGAACATTCGTTTTCATCATATGAGATATCATACTAAAGCTAATTACATATTTTTACAAGGTGGTACCAAACTTATTTAATCTTTACTGTAATATTTACAATTTGGGGGGGGGGGGGCAATAATATCGCAACTTTCTTATCCTTTGGTTGATTTTCCTGAAGCCTTCACTTATATGTGTATTTCATGTTTCTTAATTTCAGGGTGGACCATCCCTTCAAGGTTATTTAAAGAGGTAGATGACCCTGAGAGACAAATATATGGTAGCATAGTTGTCATGCTGTTCATATATTCTATGTCACTGTTAAAGGGCATATACTGCGCTGGGAAGACAAAAAAAACCTTCAAAAGGCGATCGTGAACAATCTTCTTTTCAATGGTCTTAAATTCATGTATTGAATCCATTTTAGAAACTTGCTGAAAGATATTTGCCCTTAAATGATCCACATTTGTTGTAATGAATGATTAAATCACAAATCCTCAATTTGTTCAAGCCGTATGTAAATATTCTTTAATTCGTTTTTGTACGTATCGAGTTTCCAAACGGTGTTTAAAGGATTTTTTTAGGTTCTTTAAACGTTTAAAAACGTTTTTAGAACGTCTAAATCCTACTACATGTTGACGTCCATAAAGCGTTTTCAAAAAACGTCCAAACGTTTTTAAAACGTTCGTTTTTGTTAGCTGGGATGGCTCTCTTGGAAAAAAAAAGAACAATAATCCACATTTTGCGTAAAGTACATCATTTTACATGCTTGCCAAATTTTGCCAAACTTTTTAGACAAAAGCGAACAACTAAGTCAATTCATCGAACTATGCCGCTTGACTATTATATTTTTCGGGTACCGCGTGTTTGAATAAGTATAACTTATTTGAATGACTCGTACTATGTAAATCTTGAATTGGTTACACTATTACACACACAGATCATACGAAACTGAGTTGAGTTGCCCTACAGAAGGTTAACCACTAAGCGCAACAAATATAATTATAAGCACAATCCATTTTTGACAGCATTGAACGCATTACATTGTATTCCTGCAAATGTGTATTTTCCACTCGATTTCCATACCAAACCAAACAGATGGCTGCCCGTATTAGACCTTTTTCATGATTATGTCAGTCTTTTTCTAGCTTCCACCTGAAGCTGTTTATCAAACACGTTGAGAAGGAGTTAGGTAACAATGAGTACTGACTATTTCATACGACCAATGACAAATCTTAACTAAGCATATTATCTCTATAACCACTAATATAAGGATTACCTGCAACATCTGGCCGAGTCCCGTGACGTCATTAGAGTCCGTGTGAATGACGTCAACGAAGAGGGCGTCTGTGGGGTCGAGGCGGCACTCTGGGCCGTTGTCCCGGAAGTCGAAACCTTCATCCCGGAAGTAAGGTCCAGCGGGGTCAAGACCTGAGCGTGTCAGACAAAAAACAAGTAAAACACAGTTTTGTGAGACTGTCTACTTCTTTTAGAACTTATACATTTTTTAAAATCTAAATGGAGTTCTGTCTTTAGTGTTCCATTAGACACATCATTGGTGTGACTCTTTTCTCCAAACATAAAACGCCATCTATTTCATTTTGTCATAACATCTGCTAAAGATTCCACCATTCCTTAAACACATTAATGTTGTGTTACTTTTTTCTCCAAACATACTACACCATTCATTTCATCTTGTCATAACGTCCGCTAAAGGTTTCGCTATTTCATAAACATTTTTCATGTTGGTTTGATCTTATGGATTCATTAGCGGAAATAAGTAAATGAACTTTGTATGACGCAAATGCTAAGCTTGCTGGGCTCTGACTTCATAAGCATGATAAACTATAAAATCAAAGTGAAAGAAGGAATAGGTAAATAATTAAGGAACTCGCAAACATGGTATAGCCGTTATCACGGTTCCCGGTGTCGTTTGATTTCATCACTTTGAAACGATATCAATCCAGAACGGGCCCCGTTATCACGGCAGACGGGCTCTTCCATGATTTCGGGTCTCGTAATACATACCTTTCAATCCCGTACACTTAAACTGGCTTCCTTGGAATAATAAGCCATTAACTCTGTATTCCCATATGTGTATTCATGCAGCAACAAGGCATACAGTGCCATAGGTATTTAATTATGGTAAATTACCGTCAATAGGTAATTACTATGGCAACAGCCAATGAGCTCTCATTATTGCACCTGTTCCCATGGTAGTTACCATTGATGGTAAGTTACAATAATAAAATACCTATGTAAAATGGCACTGTATGTCATCTCATAGGGCGGCATTTCATTTGGCAGAAAAAGGGATGAATAAACTGGTATAGATTGATACCTGAAATGCGGCCTATCCCTGGCTGAAATTGGCCCGCATAGCCCGCTGCATGCGCCCCGAGACTCGAGCCGATCAGGTGCACGTCCTTGTAGTACAAGCCGACCTCAAGGTTGAGGAAGCGGAGGAACAGCCCGATCTCTCGCCCGACTACCCGGGTGTTCTGGTGCGCGACGCCGTAGCGCCCCATCGCAGCCCCGTTCTCCCAGTCAACAGATATCACATTCACGTCTTCCTGTATTCAGGACGAGTGTTAAGATGATGGAAGGAGATGCAAAATAATTTTCTTTAAGGTCCCTTATTTTTCTTCTCCCCCCCCCACCCCCTCCTCCCACACACACATACACACATCATCGTCATCAGCTCTTCTTATTTTGTCTTGTCCTTAACATTATTATAATTACGTATCAAAATATTTGGATTATTTGCGTGAAAAATAATAATAAATGCGTACCGATGTATATTAAACAAATTGATTAAATATCACATTATTTTATTTGCTTCGATGACACTTTATCATAGATGTAAATAATAATGATTTGCGAATTCTATTTGAAATGTAGCTTCTGGTAAATATTTCGATATCAAATTAAAATTAGGCTTGCACATTGATACAACAATCTCGCAGACGAAATCAAAACTACTTTTGTAAATTACATAAGTTCGATTTGGGGGTGACTTACCACGTCCAGAATGGCATCCTTCCTGCCCAGCTCACCCCCGTTAACCCCCGACGAGAACCAGCCGTGCACCATCATCTTCGTCTTCCTCGTCGACTCGAAGTTCGACGTCCGTAGCGCATCGACATCATCGCGGCTCAGCTCCTGGTAGTCGTCCCGGTTGTTGCGGGTGAAGAGGAAGAAGCGCGTGTTGATGAAGGCGGGAGATTTGGGCGGGAAACCCGGGATCTGGCAGGGGTCGTCTGCGAAGCAGCCGACATCGTCGAAACACACCTCCTCTGCTTGTGCTAGGTGTCATGGCACAGAGAGATGGAAATATAACAAGATCGTGATAGATTAAAAGGCGGAGGAGATGGGGAATGAGGCACGCTCTCCATGCTCTCAGTATCCATCAGAACAGAAGTAAATTCTTCTATTCCTTCATGTTCGTCATCATCATCATGAATTACTATGTTCTCTCTCGCCCCCCCCCCCCCCCCCGCCTCATTGCTGTTTTCATTCCTTCCATTTTTGTAATTTCTGGTGTTGTTGTTTTGTTTCATGATTCCATTATATAATAATATCTCGTGTTTGGCTCTATATGTTTTGGAAGGTTTCTCGATATAGCAAAGTCAGCGTCAGTGACGAAAAACCTACACAAATAAGCCAACATGTGAGTACGCACCTGTCGATGAAGTGACGAGTACTAGCAGCAGAAAGCGAATACCCGAATTCATGATGAAATCGCACAAAACAATAAAGAGCTCTTTATAAGGATTGTGCGAAATGAAGTCTAGAGATATTCTTGTTCTACCCGCAAGAAGATGTGGCATCTATGTGGTCATGCTAGTGGGGTATTGCTGCCTGGGTTCCGCCAATCCTATTAACGTGATTAGGGAGATAACCCACGACCAGTAAAGCGTTTTTGGAAAAAGGCGCGTAGCGTCTATTTATTACACATCAAAGGCGATTATGTAAGCCGACAAGGTTTTAAATTACTTATTTCATTCAACATGTTCAAATGAAATAATACAAAATCCTATGTAAGTAGTAGATTAGCAAGTTTTTCTTACTATTTACATCTTGTCTGCAGAAGTATTTTTCGTCGTAGGTTCACCTTTTCTTGTGCTACCCCCCCCCCCAACCTTCCCCCCTCCCACCCTCTCGCGTCCCATACATCTGTTCCTCTTTCTCAGACTTTCTCTCAACGCCCCCCCCCCCCCCCCCATACACACACATATACATCTGTTTTACTCGTTCTCTTTATTAAATTTTGTATCAAAATATTTCTTTCCCATTTCATCACATCGCGAAATGATGACAATACTTGAAGACAATACAATTCCATTTTTTTTTATTTGGACAAACATGTACAAAAATGTTTTGCATTGATAATGATTTAAAGAATAAATCGATAGTATGAGTGAAAAAATAGAGTATACACTTACTCCAAGTTTAAGTGTTTTCTTTGTGTTATATGCATCACAACTTGATACAAAACACACTCCAAACTTGTCCGATGCACTTATTTGCGGGCATTTATCATGTTTATATGATAACTATATACAGTATATTGATACAACATAATACATCCGATAAAACGTATTGAATAAAATACATGTTAAAGAAACATTTAACAATGTATTAACATGGGGATTCCCTAACAGACAAAAGAAAGAAGTATCATAAGTACATCCAAAACTGTTGCTCGTATTATACAACAAAAATACTGAAGAGGTGATGACGTCTATACGAAACGTACCAAATAAGTCATTATTAATGACAAACATTCAACAAAGTTCAAGAACAACAATGTAGAAACGTGTTAAATGTCACGTTAGCCAATCACTATTCGACTTACTGTGTTCTAGGAAAGATCGTCTCAATACTCAAATAAGTATATTAAGGTATGAGAGTTCGTCAAGCATGCCATAGTTACCAAGTATCACATACAAGCACAAATCAACTCAATATTTATATCCTCATTGAAAAAAATGATATTTTTCTTCACCGCCTGAATGGGTCAAATATCCTGAAAGAATACAAGCACATCACGGTTCTATTATTTCTACATAGCATGTATTGAAATGATATATATTTGTACTTCTGAAATGGCATATACACATAAGCTGCGAATTATGTATAACCAAGAGCATTAATTGAAGCGCCTAGGGATAAATAAATAGAGTACCGAAGTGTGACGTAATTTGAGCATTATTGTCAAAACAACTGGTTCTAAACATATGCGGGTAGAGCAAGCAGCGGTGATCACATCGGGGGACTCTAATCGAATGTGCCCGACACCAGCCCGCTAGATAACATCGGTCTGGTAAACCTCTCACTGGAGTGATTTTGTTTAGAACCAGTTGTCTTGAAACATGTTCATATGACGGCCCCGCTTCGGTACTCTATTGGCTCCAAGAGGATATCAGGAGTCACAAAGTGCGTTAACCCGAGGTCATCACGCGTCCGGTATGCAGTAGGGCGCCTCTGGGTTTGTATCGACAAAGAACATGCCCCTTAGCCTTTTATACGCCACGGCGTGGTACCCCATCTCCGAGCAGCCCCCAACCCCGCAGCTCCGGCATAGCCCCGCCAGGTAAGCCGCCTGGCTCGGACACGGGTAGGCCGTGAACTTGCAGTCGGTCGAGCGGATACTCTCCGTATAGTAGCGGGACGAATAGGCGTGACTGCAACCCGCGATGTCGCTGCCATAGTCGCAGGCCGGCTGGTGATTGCCGCCGTTCGGGTAGAAATCCTGATGACCCATCTGCCAATATAATTCAATTCCAGTATGAACCTAAATATAAAATTTTTCCAACTTATTGTCCCTATCATTGAGCATAACAGTTCTAAATGCTGATACAGCTCAGCTCAATAAACCAATATATGAAGAGCTTGATGCAAAAGGGGTTAGATCCACTTTTCCATTTTAAGAAAATCTACATTTTTTTCTCCCATATTGCAATATTATTATGCAAAACTAAATTGTAATGACATTCTACCCTACCATGCTAACATAAAATTGGGTATAGCAGAAATCTACCTGTCTTCATATTTGTAAAATATTTTTTTCCAAAAATTACCTTTGTGGATCTAGCCCATTTTGCAAACAAGCTGAAATGTATTTAACCCCTTTTGAAAAAGAAATGATTTTTTGCCACTTTTGTTCACTTTTAATGGGGATTTAAATTTTCCTTTGGTATCATCTTATAGAGCTATTTCAAATCTATTCCTTGAGACAAAATGAAGTAAAATTTGATGAAAATGGATCAAACACCTTTTGCAAATGAGGTCTTCATATTTCGGGGAGGATGTTTGAGTAGAAAATGCATAGTTGTAATCACATTAAGCCCTCCTCCACTCAGTTAAATCAGAGAGGTGTAAGGAATGGAGTCAGCACGAAGTGTAATTTATTCCTACAGCAGTCGTGTGCATTGATGTCACAATGGAATATTTTACACGTTTGGCTCTTTGATCGAGGGAAATCCGCCGCCAAACAAGCATGACAAAATGTAGGATGCATTTTGAGGAATATATATTCTGTATGCGCAGAAGATTTCAGAACCACTACATGAACTGAAGTACATGTGCAGTAGTATTACATCTTATAAAGATACGATTCTGTGAATTTCAGATTATATTGTTGCTTCGTTTTTGTGATAAAATGAGAATACTATAGAAAACATGCCAGAGAAATGCCTCCATATCACACATTTCCAAATAATATTTCCTTAAAAATATCTTGTAAATCGTTTATTGAGTGTTTCATCTTTCATGGAAACAACCTCAATTTCGTGTGCGGAGGTGTCCGAAAAAGTAACAGACCAAATTCTTTCTACAATTTTTTTCAAAGTTTCCCTTCGCTTACCCCAAAACTAATTCACAGTGTGTGTAAAAATATCAGCAACGAGCTCCCAGCGAAGGCTGAACGGTTGGCATACTTCTCAAAACAGATTTTCTTTTGTTATTCAGAGGAAGGCACTACCTAATTAGAAATACAGCTAGTTGTTTAAAACACCTGAATGTCTTGGATTTTTATGAGGCGGCGGACCTCATAGATCAAAGGAAGTTTATCCGAGCGCAGTCCATCCATGATAGGTCCATGGTTAAATGGACAGATTAGACGTAAAAATAATAAACGCAGGGATAACAGTTAAACAATGGTACACAATTTGTCGTGTCCTTAAACTTTGAATACGTGATTCCTTGTTTTTACACAGAAGGCCTCTTCTGTTTGCTTGCATTAAAATATCATCAAGGCTTTGTTGAGAAAGATAACAAATTAATGCATATTGATGAGTTGCGGAAAGTCTCTCTCTTGTTCCTGATTTTCTGCTCACCTGTAACGATGTCCCAAGTCCAATCCTGTCATTCCCGTCTCCGTGGATGACGTCGACGAAGAGGGCATCGGTGGGGTCGAGTCGGCACTCCGGCCCGTCTTCCCGGAACCCTGGCCCTGCAGGGTCGCTGCCTGCAGGAGGATAGTGAGAGAGAGAGAAGAGGGCAAGGAAGAAAAAGGTGGAGAATATTATGAGGAAGGATGGAGGGAGGGGAGGGGGGGGGGGGCGTCAGGGTAGAATGAACAGTGACACAAGCGCGTATAGAGTGCAGAAGTGATGTCGTTATTTGGGCATCTTGTAAAGACAACTGGTTCTGTACAAAATCACTCCATCGAACATGTGTTGAGAGGTTTACCGGTCCGGTATTGTCTAGCGGGCTTCTGTCGGGCACTTCCAATAAGCCATTTTCTTAAAGTACTCACAACTTTCCCGTAACTGCCTGGTGACGCGTTATTACATTCACCTGAATGTCGTGATTCAGTTTCAATGGATGGAACGTACTCTGTATCTATTAGTTATTGCTACTCGGAAACCTCGGACAAGCTTTGGGGCTACCAAACGACAGGAATAAAATTTGCATACAGGGCCAGTCTATTGCACTCCTAAGTAGAGTCCCCACTGTGGTCACAGCTCCTTACTCTACCTGCATAGTTTAGAACCAGTTGTTTTGACAATAATGCTCAAATGACATCACACTTAGGTACTCTATAGCGGGGACTCTCTTTGGAAGTGCCCGACACTAGCCCGCTAGACAATGTTGGACCAGTGAAACTCTCACTTGAGCGTTGTTGTTTAGAACCAGCAACCTGCATAACAATGGATATGACGTCACACTTCGGTACTGTATAGAATACTTTATAACAGAATGAATAGAATGGACCATTTTCGTAATGTTTTCACAACTTTTCCCTTAACTGGCTGTAGCGCGTTATTGTATTCACCGTATCTAGTCATTCAGATTCAATGGACGGAATGCACTCTGAATCTATTAGTTGTTGCTACTCGGACAAACCTCGGACAAGCTTTGGGGTTCCCATTAGTAACGTATTGTTTGAACTACGTGAATAAAATTTGCATACATAACGAAAATGGTCTATTATCAATAGACCATTTTTGTTATGTATGCACATTTTATTCACGTTGTTCAAACAATACGTTAATATTAGTAGCCTCAAAGCTTGTCCGCGATTTGTCCGAGAAGCAACAACTAATAGATTCAGCAGTTCAGAGTGCGTTCCATCCATTGAAACTGAATCAAGAAGCACCATGAATACAGGTGAATGTAATAACGCGTCATCAGGCTGTTAGTGGAAATTGTTCGAATACATTGCGAAAATGGCTTGTTATTATCTCGGCTATCCCTACTTGGTATAAACATATTTCTTTCTAATGTATTTCCCCCTACTACTCCCATATTGTCAACTACAAAAAAAACCCAAAGATATGGGGTGTAGGGTTTTACTTAGAGCATTGCGATTAATGTTAGTGGATATCTTTATTGTTCTGGTTAAGTTGACTTGACTGTTGGGGGTTATTATACAATTATAGGATGCGTTGTCAGACGGACCCACCATGAATACGTCGAATAGTACGAACCACATAAATACGATGTCAGTTCAGAGTTTAGAACAAGAAGCACCGAATATTTGTTTTCATTGGAGAAAGAAAATGAACTAACAAAGAGAAGGAAAGAGGATAAAGAGAGAGACACAAACATACATATTTGTATATGATTCAAACTGTAAAGGGGAAGAATAAAATGACAAAGCAGATAAGGTATGAGGGGGAAAAGGAGAAGAAGTACAAAAGGCTTTTAAAAGAGTGTGCAAGGACATGGGCGAACGGGGAAGAGGAGTACTCGGACAACGATGATCGTTACATTGTTATAATGAGTATGTTGTCAAGACAATTGGCTCTAAACAAAATCACTCCAGTGACAGGTTTACCGGTCCGGTATTGTCTAGCGGGCTAGTGTTGATCATTCCTAATATTACAATCCCCGCTGTGATCAACGCTGCGCGCTCTACCCGCATAGTTCATGTAGTTTAGAAGCAGTTGTCTTGACAATATGCTCAATTGACGTCACATTTCGGTATTCTATAGAATATATGGCAAGCGGGTGTCTCCATCCACAGCTCTATTGGTGCTAATACCATGACCATAATTTGAATCAGCGTTTATCAGGTAACCGTCGATAGCTCAGTTGGTAGAGCGGAGGACTGTAGAGAGAACCGTCCCACTGACATCCTTAGGTCGCTGGTTCAAATCCGGCTCGACGGACGACCTGGCATTTTGCATTTTTTCTCATTTATACAATAATTCTTGTTTTTCTGGGCTCCCGCATCGCACAAACATGACAGACTGAATTGAAATAGATAGCAATTTTGCAATTGTTTGTAAACTATGGCGACCTATTATTGTGGCATCTCAATTTTTCATGTGCACAATAATCTATTAAAACTTCTCATGTTACAAATCTGTGACTGCCATCTATTGCAAGTCCAAGTCTTTGCAATTACCGGTTTTATTCCGATAGATCCTCGCAAGCTACGATTAATATCAATAGCAAGTTTAGAACGGTATATCAGTGATAAAGACGAGAAGAAAGAAGGGGAGAAATAAACATGGGTGATATATATTTTTTTTTTTTACAAAACTAAGAAATAACACGGATCAAACTAAAATTTGCACATCATAGAGTCAAGGGATGCCAATATTTAAAGAGTTAGGTTTTGTGCCTTTTTATCAATGTTTTTTATTTGTTATAATCCTTGGAGTAATAAATTCAGCTTGATGTAAGTTGAAACTGATTTTTAATTCATTAAGTGTTGATTAATCAATTAGTTCATTTGACACCTCGTACATATACATTTACATGTATGGGTGAATGGTTCTAACTGAGAAGAAAGGGAAGAAAGGGGTATATCATAAGGATGAGAAAGGGAAGGGTGAAATGAGATGGGCGAGGAAAGAAGTGAAACGAGCATGACGAATGGGAGGAGGAGAAGTTGAGGGGGAGGAAAATGATGCATTATTGCTTCATCATGACAGCCGAATGACAAACAGGTGTCCTCATTCATACTTTAACCCTTTGTGTGCCATTGTTGCATTTTTGCACAAGTAATACACACAAATCTCGTAGAGCAGGATTTTATGTGGCACACAAAGGGTTAAAGATTGTCCGTCCCTTTTGCAAGCTTAAAATTTGAAATCGTCTATCACGATCGTAAAGTGAAGAAAGTGTGATTCAAGACCATTTCTAAGAATATAGCATGTTGAAGCTTTGTGTATATGTAAAAAATTTCAGCCGTTAAATTTCAAACCGACTTTTTTCGTACCACGAAAAAAGTATTAGTCTTTGTTACAGTATCTATGTGTTTATTATGCGTGTGTGAAATCCTAATTTTATGAGTAACTACCAAAATTTGGAGATGATTCCTTCCATAGAACAATGCTTTTCATAATGCGTTTTATAATTTAATAAACAGATTAATCAATAAAGCAGATATTTCAACACAAAGTGCTAAGAGCCTGAGGTAAAGACTATTAATCAGACGTTGTTTACGTGCATTATTTGAATTTTACACTACGTATCAGTTTCAAATTGTGAATATAGAGCTTGCTAACACTTCTCAATATGTATTGCCAATGTTTCGATGGTTTTGTGGTGATCTGAAAAAGGGACTGGCTGTCTTTAATGGTGCTAATACCATAATCATTGTGTTTCAATCCGTGTTTATCAGGTAACCGTCGATAGCTCAGTTGGTAGAGCGGAGGACTGTAGAGAGAAACGACACACTGACATCCTTAGGTCGCTGGTTCAAATCCGGCTCGACGGATAACCTATTTTTGCATTTTTTCTGCATATATATAATGATTATTGTTTTCCATGCAAAAAAATGTCTTTCAAATCGGAGGAGGAGGAAAAATAAAAACGAGGAAAATTAAGCAATGAAAAAGAACGGATATGGAGTAGATAAACGGAGAAAAATGAAAAAAGTGTTACATTGTAAGACTTAATTTTAACCTCGTGGTATGTATGGAAAGCAATTAATTATCTTTCGCTGGCCTCATGGCAAACAGGTGTCTTCATTCACAGCTAAAAGAGGGAAGTACCACAAGCACATCGTTTTAATTCGTCTTAATCAGGTAACCGTCGATAGCTCAGTTGGTAGAGCGGAGGACTGTAGAGAGAACCGACACACTGACCTCCTTAGGTCGCTGGTTCAAATCCGGCTCGACGGATGACCTACCCTTTTGCATTTTTTTTTCTGCATGTATACAATAATTCTTGTTTTTCATATGGATTGGAAAACAGGATAGGAGAAGAATCAAAGAGAGGCACACTGGCATCCTCAGGCCGCTGGCTCAAATCCGGCTCGACGGACAACATAGCTTTTTGCATTTTATCTTCGTCATAATTGTTTTTTTTTTATGTACAATATTGCAGTGGGAGGAGAAACGATATAAAATGCATTAATGTTAGCCACGTTCATTTGCTGCTTGTTCCATTGATTTCATAAATATTAATTTCTTATTCTAGAAGATTAGAACATTAAAAAAAGGGAGGGAAGTGAAACAACAAAACATGGAAAAGGTGGCTAGTTAGCTAATCATGGTAGCCATTGGCCAGACGACGCCAACCTCAACGCGATGGTGATGACGTCAGATAAAAATATGGTTATGTATTTGATAGACAGATAGAAGGTAAGTGGTAAAAGCGATTTAAGAAGTACCAGCTCTGAAATTACTACTTCCATTTTTACGGCATAACGTCCCCTGTATAAGAAGACAATTTGAATATTGTGTTTCGGCCTAACCTGTGATTCGGCCGAACCCGGGTTGATAGGCACCAGCGTAGCCGGCCGTATGGGCGCCGAGACTGTGGCCGAAAAGATGAACATCCTTGTAGTAGAGCCCCTTCTCCAGGTTAAGGAAGCGGGCGAAGAGCGCAATCTCTCGCCCAACTACCCGGGTGTTCTGGTGGTTCTTTGGGTAGTTGATGCCCCTGGCTCCCCGCCGCCAGTCCACCAGGATTACATTGAGATCTTCCTGGTAGAGTTAATAAAACAAACATCATTAGCTTCAAGTGTTATTGTGCCAAGGTTGACTACATTAGCGTGTATTTAATTCGGCCACATTCGACCATATATTTTAAAAATTTCAAGAATCTGTATAGCGACAATCCGAAAAGGTAGTAACATAATAGACGAATAGGAAAATATCTTGATGGACATGATAGAAAAAGATTGCAAGGGAGTGACTGTGACGCCATTTTGCTATGTAATGTGATAGACCTACTGAGATTTCACGAAGACAACACCCCCTCCCCTTCCCTCCTATTCCCTCCACAAACGCATAACACAAAAGAGTACACTGACTTCCCCCCTTGTGATATTTGCTCTCAAAGAATTGATTTGTTAACTGATGATTCGGACAGGTCCAGTATTCGACCATACACCATCCCCACACCAAAGCTATGCATGTGCATGATGTGTATCCCGAGAGCCGGGCCTCACCATTTCGAGGTACGCATTCGTACGGTCCCTCTCCCCCGATCCCAAAGAGTTAGAGTTCCACCCGTGGATTGAAAATTTTGTATTCTTTTTGGCATCGAAGTTGGACGCCCTCAGGGTAGTGACGTCATCTATATACAATTCTTGGTAGGCATTCCGATTCCGTCGGGAGTAGAGGAAGAAGCGGGTATTGATAAACTCGGGAGATTCTGGCGGGAACCCGATGCCATGGCAACCCTCGTCTGTGAAGCACCCCACCCTGTCGTAGCAGACTTCTTCAGTCTGGCCTGGATAGGGAAAGGGGGGAGGGGGGGGGGGGTTGAACGAGAGAGTGAGAGTCAGACGGACATACAACAATGTGCTGTCATGATTGTGTAAAATCATTAATGAGGTAACGATTTGATTCAAATGTTATTGAAATAAGACAACGCGTGCACGGCGTGTTACGATGTGAATGTGACATCAGAAGAACACAGAAAAATTGTTCTCTATTATGAAATTTGATAAAAGGCTAAAAGTAGACAGGTATAGTTATGGTAAATGAAAGTGAAATATAGCAATATATTATTACAGAAACACATGTACATAGAAAAGAAATGTCTATTTTCAGCTAAGAGAGAATATTGTAACAAAGTTTGAGGTGAAGGTTCTAAACCTCTATAACGATAATCAAAGTTCATATTTAATCATAGATTATATTTAATTTTGATTACAAGTTATCATTCCAAGATAATCTTTTAGCCTGTGTTCTCCGATCCAATACAATTCTGTTGATAAAGACAATTAAAGCTAAGATAAGTAAACTGCTAAGATAAGCATTTGAGGTATATATCTTTTTACAGATTACACCAGTAGTCATTGCAAACAACACTACAACTGATGCTGCTGTCACTACATGTACTATTTTAAGATGAGAGAGTATGGGCGTTTCGGCGGGGGGGGGGGGGGGGGGAGGAGGGGGAGGAGGGGGGAGGGGGATTAATACTGGATATGTCTACATGTTGGGAAAATGTGACAAACTGGGGGTGCGACATGCTCGTCTCAATTCCTCAATCATTATTCGCAACGGTACCAGCTGTATAACCAATGAAATATAGAAAAACAGAATGGGAGATTAAAAGGAATGAAAGGTAAAACAGAAGGAGTGATTAAAAGCAATGAAAGATAGAAGAAAGGAATGAAAGAAAAACAGAAGGAATAAAACAAATGAAAATAAATAAACGCCTCCAGCATAATACGGAGTATGACAATGATGGAGTGATTTCAATGAAGTACAACGGTTAATATTCCACAATTTCCTCATAAAAGGACGTATTTGAGCATAACATATCCCATATCAATGATGTCTCAATTCTTAAGCAAAATGTTAATTGAATTACTAGTACGTATATTAATAAGACAGTTCTTATTTGCCTTACCTTTCCCCACTAAAAGACAGAGCGCAGCAAAAATCCCAGTCACTGTAACACTCGCCATCGTGAATCCGTCTAGTCTCTCTCAGTTTGCAGTGTTTTGTTTTAAAGTTATCCAAGCGCGTGATGAAGTGTTTATCTCTAATTGCAGGTGATTTATCGTTATCAGCCTTTACAAATGCTAATTTTGTTCAGCAATCACAGCAACTTATCGCTGAGGAGACCATTATGTGAGCAAAGTATAGCGATATGTGTACTTATGAATCTCATGCTGGAGGGTCGTGCATATTGACAATAGGGGTGAATCTCGAAACTTTTCGTCACTTGAGATAACGCACTGTAGAAATGTGCGCTGGTTGGGTAATGGGAGAAGAGGGGGGGGGGGGGTGGTGGGGTGGGTTGAGGGTCAGCATCTCCTCCTCCCACCCTCCTCCCTCCCTCCTCACACATTATCCAAATCTCTGACCACCCCTACACACCCAACACCCCACATATCCCCAACCCTCTCGTTCCATTCCTCCCTACGCCTGCCTCTCCCCGCCCTCCCCCCCCCCCCCTCTCTTTCTCTCTCTCTCTCTCTCTCTCTTTCTACCTCTCTCTTTCCCTTTCCCAGCACATCCCATCTCTACCCACCCCTACCCCATCTCTCCTTCAATGTTCTTATCTCCCTCTCTCTCTCTCTCTCTCTCTCTCTCTCTCTCTCTCTCCCTCTCTCTCTCTCTCTCTCTCTATATATATATATATGTGTATATATATATATATATATATATATATATATATGTATATATATATATATATACATATATATATATACCTGCCCCCCCCCCTTTTCATCGCCCTATGGAAGTACCCACTGATTAAATGTTCTTTGAATGTTTCCATGGTGAGAGTGTACTAATAAATACTATTTAGAAAATAGCAAAACTTTCGGTAACACCATGTGGTTGTATTCTTTCGGATAATTGGCCCACTTATGGGGTGAAGAAAGGAAAGGAAAGTGAAAAGTGAAAAATAGAGAGGTGAATTTTTATATTTTATAACACTTACACAAGACTATTTTTAGCATGTTTAGCTTTAGTTTTCGGTGTTTAAAAAATTTTAAGGTGTCAAATGTTGCTCTACAATGGTTGCACTCATATCTCACTGGCTGGACATCTCGTGTTAAAATATCAGAGCAAATTTCAGCTCCTTGGACTTGCGAATACGGTGTCCCCCAAGGGTCTGTTATGGGCCCTATACTCTTCAATGTTTATATCACTCCTGTGTCAACTATAATTCGTAAGCACAATCTTTTCTATCTTATCTATGCCGATGATATTCAACTATATGATGCGTTTGATCCTCGTTCACCATCAAGTATGCAAGAAGTGTTAGAAAGAATTTCGTTATGTATTGCTGAGATAAACACGTGGATGACTTCAAATTTCCTCAAACTAAATGTTTCTAAAACTGAATTCACTATACTATGTCGGAAAAACCGATTCAATGAAAATCTATCCAACGTAAAACTCAATGTATGTGATAATGAAATTGCACTATCCTCTAAAATTAAGAATCTTGGCATATGTATTGACTCGTGCTTTACACTCTCATCTCACGTCAGTAATACTGTACGTACCTGTAATTTCCATCTTAAGAATCTGTGGCGCATTAGAAGATTTATCAATCAAAAAACTTGCCATCATGCAGTTAGGGCACTTGTACTTTCTCGACTTGACTATTGTAACAGTCTCTTTTCAGTTCTTTGTGTTAAAGATCAGAAAAAACTTCAGAGTGTTCAGAATCGTGCCGCACGTTTAGTGTTTTCAGTTGGTCGCAATATACATACGTCTCCTTTGATTAGGGAACTCCATTGGCTCCCTTTTTCTCAACGTGTCAAGTTCAAACTTTGTCTGTACATTTATAAATTGATTAACAGTACTGGTCCTTTATATCTTGTTAACACAATTGCTCATTACACACCTGCTCGTAATCTACGTTCCCTAAATGATACCACCAAACTTGTTATTCCGAGAACTAACCTCTCCATAGCAGAAAAACGTTTTAGCATAGCTGGATCTAGAGTTTGGAATACACTCCCCTCTTCCATCCGAACATCACCGACCATATCATCTTTCAAACGACAACTCAAGTCATATCTTTTTCCAAATATCTAGTTTTATATTTTCATTTATTTAATGTGTATTTGTTTTGATGATTTTTGCTATCACTATTTGGTTTGACTTGGCTAACCCATCTGGGGCCTGGTGGCCTCAAGTGCTATACTAGAGCTTCTGTGAATAATGTGCTGACCGGGCTTGTCCCTTAAATTGTTGGTGAACGAAGCAGCAAGCAAGAGGCCACCGGGCCTCATCTGGCACAGTTGAGAACTCCAATGGTTGATGCAATTTAATGTATATATTTATATTTTATATCTGATTGTAAGCGCTGTGATACTTTTTGTGTATAGCGCAGATAAATAACCATTATAATTATTATTATTATTAAAATAAATGAGATGGAATGTAGGTAGAAGAAGAGGGTGGGTGTTGATGAAAGTTGTGAACTAGTCACAAAGTAGTGATAAATAGAAAAGAAAGAAAAGAAAATGAGAAAACTGTAGAAATGTTATAGTCAGTTCTGCAACTAACTATTTTCTAAATAGTATTTATCAGTACCCACTGATTGTACGTCACATGTGACTTTTTACACGATTAATACACATGCATCCGACATAGCTGAAGTTTATCTGGCACACAAAGGGTTAAAGGCATCTTTCATGAGAAAATAAGTATTCATCCTACTACGGATTTTACTCCATCCAAGAAGAAATTTTATTTCCAAGTTGATTGATCATTGTTGAAAAACATTGATTCAATTTATGCATTTAAGATCGCTTTAAAGATTTATTTCACATCTAATGTAAAGGTATATGCATTTTTGTTGCGACCCATTACATCTCATATCTTGCATCTTGTATTTTTTTTTTTACTTCTTTCTCTACAGCGCATACAACATGTTCGATTACTATGCCTTTTGCGCTTGATAAGAATCGCTAATTATTATTGTTATTAAAACGACATCATTATTCAAAAGCAACAGATTTAGCCAATGCTATAGATATTCTATATTAGGTCTTCGGAAATCCGCTGGAAATGATAACTAGGGTCGACAAGGTTGCACATTCGTATACATTATGATGAATCCTTCGCAAATAGCCTGGGTGGAAATTGCACCAAAATATGAATTAAAATGCTATTGTTATCGATGTAGAGTATGGAGTATTTTGAGACAGGTAAACTACAAAGACGATTAGTCACCGGCTGACGTAGTTTTTACGTCAAGGCATGTAAAAAAAATAAATGCTAGCGAAGCTAAGCACACAAATAAACACGTCTTAAAACTACCGGAAGCCCAATTGAGCTAATTCGCGGAAATAGGAACCGGTCATCTGTGAATCGTATAAATTTCTCCGACATCGTGTTTCAAGACTTAAAGTGCACGTCCAGTCTTATATATAGATATTCTCACTTCGCAGGACGTATAACTTAAGATGTATCGTAGATTATTCAATTATATCGCTGCTTTGATATGTGTCTTCGTGTTGCGGGGAGGTAAGCCATATTTTGTTATTATTCGTCTGAATAAGCCACTGGTAAAATCTATAATTAATTGATGATGTCTGTTTGTCTTCGCATTCCCACTCCTTCTCCCTTCTTTTCCGTCCTTGTCTTGCGTCTCCTTCTTCTATTTTCTCCTTTTCTCCCATTTATCTTTTCTGCTCTCTCTTCGTCACCTTTCTATTTTCACTTGAATCTATAGATCCATCTAACTGCCTTTACATATATGCAACGTTCTGCAAAATTACAATAAAATCAGAAAAAAAACATGTAACTTTCTACCTATCTATCTTTATAACTATCTACATCGATAAATTCATGAATTTTTGTCCATGATCATAATGTTAGCAAGAAGGACTTTGATGAGCTACTACTATGATTACCATGATGTCCGTATGAAATCACCAATATTGATGTTCATTTTCTCCTGTGATGTGTTTCCCATTTGACCTTCATGTAGCCATTATCAAGAACAAAGCATAGACATGTCATAAAACAAATCAAAACAAGCGCATATCATTAGAATTAATTAAATTCGATTCAAATTTTTTTTGCAAGAAAAAAAACACCTCCGTGCATGACATCCATTGGCTAAATTGGTGAAATATACAAAAGCAAAGTGAAGAACACATCCATTTGCAATTTTACCAAGACATTTAAGGCATACGCCCATTAATGATAATCATGATAATGATAGCGTGCCCCATCATGTGACTAGATGAAAACGAGTCAGAAAAAAAAAAATCTTGGAACCAGACGGGATTTGAAGTTACAATCTACTGCTTACATCCAATTGGAGTTTATATACTGAAAGTACAAAATAGTGGCTTTGCGCTTGGTGAAATAGCTATGTTTATTATAAATAAGCTCAAAACATATTTTGCTTACACGTAAATGCGAAATGAAATTAGAAACAATGACCACAAATAGCACTTCCTGGTTGCCATCATGGGTTTGGTTTTTATTTTTGTTCTCGCTGCGACAGGAGCTTTAGGAGCTGAGGTCTGCTACGGAGACCTTGGATGTTTCGATGACTCGGCATCATGTCACACCTTCCGCTTCCCGCCCGATACACCGGCCCAGATCAACACCCGCTTCTACCTCTATACCCGATCCAACCAGGGCGTCAATGACTACGCACTCATCGACCGAGCGAACGTCGACACGATCAGGAACTCGGCGTTCGACGGCTACCTCAAGACCGCGTTCATCATTCATGGTTACACCGACACGATTTTCTCCGATTACTTCCAGGCGATTAAGGATTCGCTGCTGAACAGGGTGCGTAGTGAACGTATTCATGTTTAATGTTCACGATTTATATATTTACATATGTATAAGTATGTATATGCCTTAACACAAAAGTGGCCCCAAATCGTAAAACTGTACATACATTTAGAAATATCGGAATACTTCAGACACGCCGTGTTATTTCAAACACCGTTGGAAATGTTGAATTAATTCAATAATTTATCATTGTAAAAAAGTACAATTTGGGATTTTGTCATGTTATGATCATTATGAAAAGCTTCTTCACGGTCACTGTTTTCTCGATTGCAACAAAATAATGCGTAAAACAAATGTTAAAGTGTATATGCGTAAATTATGTTATGCCGACCTATTCCTAAACATGTCATTACATTAACATTATGTTTTTTTTTCGCAGGAGAACATGAACGTGATTATGGTTGATTGGAATGACGGTGCTTCAGGGTTGGACTACTTCAAGTGCCGCCAGAACACCCGGGTGGTCGGCAGAGAGATTGCAGTCCTCGCCCGAACCCTCAACATGTTGGTCAAATCGTTTTGTCACGCTTTTTGACGCATCCCTTACTAATAATACGGACCTAGTTAGTAGTTGGGTAGAGTCGCTTTACTCATTTTTCATTTTTAGGGTAAAACTACTAGCTTGGTGTAATCACTCAACTCGCTTGCCGAGTAATCAATCCGTATGACTCCTTTGGCCAAATAAACATACTCATTTTTTC
This sequence comes from Arbacia lixula, assembly GCA_963669155.1. Taxonomy (NCBI): domain Eukaryota; kingdom Metazoa; phylum Echinodermata; class Echinoidea; order Arbacioida; family Arbaciidae; genus Arbacia; species Arbacia lixula. Next base: position 11,056,675 of record OZ022584.1, read on the forward strand.
TCCTGATGATAGTCAAAATACATCTTCGGAACATCGAGTATAGGTGTTGGAAGACCCTAGAGTCAGATCACTACCGTGACGACTGTACCTAAAGCATATTACACGCTGTGTTACCACAATCATGATGGAGCAAATGTTTCAACTCTCAGTCAGTCGCTTATACTTACTCGACAAAGCTATCGGCTTCGTTTGTAATTATTTGAACCTTCTTTTAATTACTTCATGTATTCGATGCTTCATAAAACAACACATATACTACCTTGAAGTTTGCATGACCTCATTTTGAGTATACGGACTCCGCAAAGTATTATCTCTCGGTATTGATAATAGCATTATCTAGTTATGGCTGACATGAAGAATATGTGTGCTGAAGACCTAATTTGACAATGTCTTATTTGAGATATACTCTTTTGTTGACAATTATACATTAACATGAACTAACAATTTAAACGAACGCAGTATATATAATTATATCTAATTGTGCTTATTCGTTGCGTCCGTTAATCTTAAAGTGAAATGGGCGCCACCTACGGTGACATGCATCTAATCGGACACAGTCTGGGAGCGCACACATCTGGTTATGCGGGCGCTTATCAACCGGGCTTCGGTCGTATCTCAGGTAGGCTATCAGAGATCCCAAAAGGGGGTTTCATAATCGCACCTTATCTCACCCGCACTAAGAAATAAATCATATTTACCCAAGTCCTTGGACGAAACCCCTTAGTGATATCGGCAATCGTTAACTATGCCGCACTTTGATATTAATCATTTTGATTCAAATCCTTCATAATAGTCCTTAGCGATAACAACGGTGGTTGATACGCAATATATACCAAACGATTAGATAATCCATTTCATTTACCAGTATTTTGACAGTAGATATACTTATTAGACGTTTACATATGATTAGTCATCGTATATTGCTACCATGTTATGATGCCTTGAATTTAGTGAACATTGGTTGTGTTTTTATCTCCACTCGATATCAAAGTTTTGCTGAGAGGAAACAACTCATATGACCTAAAAGGAATTTATTTGTTCTCCAGCCAGTTAGTAGGGAAAAGTGCGAATGCAAGTTGTATAACTTGTTTTATCTGTTGTTTAAATTCTGTCACGTGTTTGGCATAAATTATACATTTTCTGTTGTTATTGTTGAATCTAGGTCTCGACCCGGCTGGTCCGGGTTTCACGGATGTCACCACTGAGTGCCGGCTGGATCCCTCTGACGCCCTCTTCGTTGATAACATCCACACTGACGGGGCAGAGCTGCTTGGCATGGGCATCATGGAAGAGGTGAGTGCACGGAACTCACGTGAAGTCCGTAGCACATAGGGAGTGCAAATATGGCGAGCGGACCAGTCCATGGTTACGTAAGCATGGAAAGGGAGTTCCAATATGGCGGAAAGATAAAAGAAATGTCGCTTCTCGTACAAGTAGGCTATTAGATTGCAGATTGTAATACCGACTGGTCTATATTTTTTTGTTTGGCTCTCTTTGTTTCATCTAATAACTGTCATCAGACGTCAGATGGAGCTGACTTCATATTAATGTGTTTTGCAGATGGGACACGCAGATTTCTACCCGAACGGTGGCGACGACATGCCCGGATGTGGTCCGCTGCAGGGGGTCTCCTGCGATCACTTCCGGGCCGTGTACTACTTCGAGGAGAGCATCCGGGTCACGGCCTGCACCTTCACCTCCTATCCCTGCGGCTCCTGGTCGCAGTACAACGCGGGGCTCTGCCAGCACTGCGGCCTAGCCGGCTGCCCTGAGATGGGGTATAACGCTGATCCAGCCACGGCCGTCGGGACTCTCTACCTCGCCACGAATGCTAATGAGGCCTATTGTCAACAATAAACAATAACACGTTCAACAACAACAATACACACCACAACGACAACAGCAACGACTAAGTCCTTAAAGGGCATGTACTGTACTGGGAAGGCAAAAAAGCCTTCAAAATGGAATTGTTAGCAATCTTCTTGCCAATGATCTTAAATTCATGTATTGTCTATTTTAGAAGCTTGCTGAAACTTATTTGCCCTCAAATGATCCATATTTAGAGTAATGAGTTAATAAATCAAAAATCCTCAAAATGTTCGGCCCGAACATTTTGAAGATTTAATCATTAATAATTAATTACTCCAAATGTGGATCATTTGAGGGCAAATAACTTTCAGCAAGCTTCTAAAATAGACAATACATGAATTTAAGACCATTGGCAAGAAGATTGCTAACAATTCCATTGTGAAGGCTTTTTTTGCCTTCCCAGTACAGTATATACCCTTTAACTGTTACTTTACCGTATTCGATAACCTTTGGGCAATATATGCTTGGGGGCAATGTACCAAGTTGTAAATGGCTCAATCCTGTATATGTCAACATATTGGAAATAAATGCACGTGTTTCATTGTCGCATTACCATTGGCATGAGGATAATCTTTATGGAGAAAGTCAGTGATGCTTTCGAGGCCTGGTAGTTGAAGGGTTAATAGCATAATCAATCCTGCATTATTTGGATATATCCCCATAGAGATGTGTACTGTGAGTACAGAGGCACAGTGCCTTTGACATCGATTTCGTACGTTAGCTTTCATTTAAACAAGCGATGTTGAATAGCCTGCATTGTATGCATTTTCATTAAGTTAGTGGATGTTTAGCACATTTTGGAAGATTTGGGGATTAATGGCAAGAAAAGCAATTTTAAACGTTTCTTATCTCACATAAGATATGATAAGCAATGACGAATTTATGATTAAGAACCTATCGATTTATTAGCATAAGTTCTTTTATTTGTATGCTGTTATTAACGCGTACAGAATATAACCGTGTTATACAATTTCTATATTCTAAGTTGTCAAAAATGTTGTATAATTATATTATTTTTGACAATTTAGAATGAAGAAAATAAGAAATTGCATCAAAGCTGAAAAGAGATATTTCTGTGACATAATTGTGGTTTCACAGGCATGGGTAAAATTTCATCTTCTTCATGTTCTTTACAATGTCTCGGGACATCTACCAAACGTAAATGTGTCAATAAATTGATTCAATGCACCCCATGCCCCTTGATACAAAGTACTCTCCCTCTCATTGTGGAATAATAGCATTAACGGGTTACTACGTTGTATATTGTCTGGAAGAAGAGGGGGGGGGGGGGGGGGGAGGTGTGAGCAGGGGGCGCGCCGTATGTTTGAAAAGATGAACATCTGACAGCCAAATAAATACTGTATTCAAACAAATATCTGTTATGCTGAGGGCTAGACATATTGGAAACAAAAATATGGAAATATGGATGGTGGTGAGACACTAGAAGTAGAAATTAAGCGAGTATGATCATGGGAATTTGCAGATAAAGAATGATCGATGTGTGTTTCGATAGGGATGTAGTTTCTTCCAAGAAGGGTAACGAGAGAGGGTGAGAGAGTGAGAGAGAGAGAGAGAGAGAGAGAGAGAGAGAGAGAGAGAGAGAGAGAGAAGGAGAGAGAGAGAGAGAGAGAGAGAGAGAGGGGGGGGGGAGAAAAGAGGAAGACAGAGAGAAAGTGAGACAGAAAGAGTGAGGGGGGTAAGAGAGAATGAGCAGAGAGAGTCGCAGAGAAAGTGACACTAAAAGAGTGCGAGGGAGAGAAGGAGAAAGAGAGAGAGAGAGAGAGAGAGAGAGAGAGAGAGAGAGAGAGAGAGAGGGGGGGGGGGGAGAAGAGTTAGAAAATAGAAAATAGCAACAAAAAATACACGGTTGTATGAATGTTGAATGGATCAAAGAAAGTATGCGATGAGAAAGGCGACCAATATGAATAAGTAACAATGGAAAAGGGAAAACTTTCAAAGAAAGGAGAGCTATATGAAATAACAACAATGGAAAAAGGAAAATACCATTGGCCCAATTCTGTTTAAGTGCCCAGGGTTCCTAAGATGAGCAGTCCCCATGACAGATAAGATTACCCTGGTAAAATAAACTCTTTTCCGGTAGGATTTGATTTGTATCACCCTTACCCTCCGATTTCGCCATTTCATTCACCCTCCATCGAAACCAATTACCGTCCTACATTTGAATGATTTCCGTGACTTGGTCGAGCACGAGTTTCATTTTGACTCCGTTGGTGCACACAATTTGACAATATAGTATTTTGCAAGGTAATATAAGTTTATAACTTTCAAGAGTTTGTGCATGTGAGTGAGTGTGTGTGTGTGTGTGTGTGTGTTTGCATGTATGTGTATGTGTTATTCAAGTAGGAGCAATCAAAATATAGTGAATGAAAATCAAGAAACACAACATCAACGATGAATTCGATTCCTGATACACAATTTCTCTCTATAAATCAAATGTGATACATCTAATAAATAATTATTGTAATACATAATAGTTAAGAAAAAAAAAGTGTGTGAGTCTTTGTGTTCATGTGTATGGGGGAAGAGTAGGGGACGATGAAGGGGAAAGGGAGGGGGGGGGTGATAAACGAGAGACATTCATATTTTTTTTCCTGAATTGACTGAATCAATTCAAAGTGCATCCAACCCAATTTCGTCATGTCTCACAAATGAGAGAACCAGACACCTTTTTTTTTTGCAGAACAAACCGAACAAACAGGTCATGTTTTTATCATCTAGGCTTCGAGAAGGTGTTTGAAATTATTTGGGTTTTATCGCTAAGCCGCTCCAGACCGACCTGAGCTTAGGCAAATTACACTGAGTCTAGGTCAGGTCCACTCCACTCACGACGGCAGAGTATAAAATGCTGTCTCCAGCGGGATTTGCTCTATTCACGGAGAAAAAACATCATAAAGTTAGCGAGGCCGCGCACACTTCACAACACACGTCAGAAACACGCTCAATTACCGACCACGCATCAACGAGAACACCGTGCGTAGACATTCGAATTCTACTCCAAGCAGTACAAGATATTAATAATAAGCAAATATATATAATACCATGGCAACTGAAGCCTCTTAGATTAGAGCTCGTAATGAGTGACGACGTGCAAAAATGACGAAGAAACTGCTAATGGTTTTGCTGAGGTTGCGAGTGAACCGGAGAATGATGCTGACATGTCTCGCCTTTTGCTTCGGTGTCCTGCTGTGTTACGTAAGAATATCGCAGACCGCTGAGAAATCTGGATTCAAGCGTCGCACACCCGTAAACACAAACTACAGGTGAGTATATCGTTATTATTGTTGTTCAATATTTATTCTGATACATTTGATGGACATTTCTGCGGGCTAGACAACCAGCATAGCAACATGATGTACTACGTTGTTCTGAATGATTTGTCTCATTGTTGTAATTATTTAAGCAAAGCCAAAATAACTCTAGCAATAGTCATAGCTGAAAGGATTGGTAAAATTCCAGAGGGGGGGGGGGGGGGGGGGCGCACATCCTGATGAGCTCGTATGTGATGTATCTCATGGTGTATGAGGCAAAACAGTGAGTGAGTAAGTGGCTGCGTGTGTTTGGGAGGGGGCGGGGGTGGGCTATACAATCCCCTTTCCCCGATCCCCGTGTATCTTGGATATTGCCCCCCCCCCCCTTCTCTTTCTTTTTAACATTACGTCCCTTCGGGAATAAACAGTGGGGTAACTCTGAATAATTTCTAAGGTTAATATCTCTTCTAGGCGCTTAAAGCAACAACTCTATGTAGGCATTCATTCATAAAAGCGTGCAGGGATATTATGGCATGATATCAGTCGATCACTTCCCCACTGGAGTACACTATAGTTGCAGCTCCGTACCATGGGCAATACTCGTGATCCTGTAACTGCTTGGATTTGAAATCCATCACCGCCTAAAAGCTGATATCAGCATAATTCTAGTGGTATAAGTATTACTTTCTGCACCTGTCTTCCGTCTAGACGTTGTATTGTTGCAATTAACAATATTAATTTCAGACACAAACGATATCATAGGTATTTAAAGACCTTTTTTTCTGCATGTCAACAAGTATTACCAGATTTGTCTACGTGACCTGAGTCCTTGGTGGCCTAGGAATAAGTTTCCTGTACTTCCCAATCCTCATGGGAACTCGGATAAGATGAACCCTCTACTGTGCTGATCTGTTAGCTATCTAATCGAGAACATGTCGCTCAGGATGTGTCGAATATAGTCCACCTGTTTATCTACACTATCTGAAGGAAAACAGATAAAGTGGCCTTTAAAGTCAGGTGGTCTCTATAGAGAGGTGGCCTTTATAGATGTGTGTAATTTCATGTAAAATGGTCTGAAGCTATGAATGGACTCAAGATGGTTGGTCTTTGTTTCAGACGTCCGTCTTCATGGAAAGTGGTATTTGTCCACATGCTGGAGTGCAAACCTTATTGGAACTTTAATCAATCTCATATTTCTTCAAAAGGATCGTGTATACGTACAACGAGAGCGAATCAGTACAGTTGTAGGACAATGCGGATACTGCAGTGATATCACTCAAGATGAGAGTGTGAGAAGAGAGGGTGAGGAATAGGAATGAGAGGGCTACCAGTGGATGGAATGTTTACAGTGCATGTAATGTCCAGCACATGGCTACATCTCTCTGACCCTCACTGACCGGACGTTGTTGTCTAGGGCCAAAGGTCAGCAGTCCGCTACGAGGCCATGTAATAAGGTATTATTGATGCTTTCAGAATGATCAAACACATAATTGCGTGGGACTACTTAAAATCTAGACAATAACATTGGTAGTATTTTATATCGTTATTGGGTTTCAGGATAGTCGTATATAGATATATGCAGATGACACAACCGTCACGGACAGTGGTCTCAAAACATAAACAGATAAACGAGTAATCCGTTACTATAGTTACTAGGACATTTCGGAATGTAGACATGTCGAGAGAGGTCAACAAAATAGTTTTGCATATTGCCCAGTCACATGTTCAGGTTTGTTTGCATTATCATACATACCATGTGCATCATCTGGAGGTATAGCCTAGCCTTGGCATTCAGGCGTTTGGCCATTTATATTCCAAGCTCTCCACTAGTCAGGTCTGCACCCAGTAGCGTGATCATGATGTTAGTTCGGTTAATGGGGGGGGGGGGGGGGGGAGCTTTTCGTAAACTAACAACGACTTTACGCACGATTGGTAACCCCTTCTTGTGCTATAAGTGAGATACCCCAATTTGTTCCCGTTTTAACAAAGTGGAAGCTAATTTTCAAAAATCCTAATCAAAGTTGACAAATCATAAATGTTTTATTCAGATACTTGTTAAGCAGAATGATTTTTAAGTTATTAAGATCAGATTTGAATCATTGAGAATCTGATTCAGCAAAAGGAAAGGTCACCTGTTGTGCGTAAAGTCGTTTGTAAACCATGGACCCTACGGTGAACCCCCCCCCCCCCCCCCACACACACACACACACACACACGTACATGCAAGGAGGAAAGAGGTATTAGGCTTGCCGTATTAGACCCGTATTATGGTGGTAGTTTGGCTAATATATGTCAAACCGCATTGGAAACAGGCTAGAAGCAGACCTTAGAAATAGCCTGGCTCCAGGCGTTTGGACATGAGTAATTCAAACTGAAAGATAAGAGTCTAGAACTCACAAGACTAGTCAATCTTTCATTTTTCCTTTTATCTCCATCCATCCGTGTGCGTGAGCCGGGGAAGGAATTGAGAATGATTAGTTTACCGAGACCAGACACGTTTATTAAAACTGTAGTTTTTGTATTTTAAAATGCCTGGAAGACAGGTTAGCTTTCAGAACGTTCCTCTGGCAAGATGTCATCTGCATAGCTGATGACACTTTGAACTGGCACGGGCAGGTGACTTACATTGCCAATAAACGTGATTGCTTCTCGCGTCTCATTGCATGCTTCGAGATGGTTGCTTCTAAAAAAAAACACACACATAACTGACAGATTGACTTGGTTCAGCGCTTAAAGAGCACATCCGCTTCAAAAAATAAGTCGCTCACAAAAAAAAAAACCCCAGAGAAATCAAAGAAGCAGTAAAATTGATGGATTAAATATAACTACTAAGAAAGTTGTGAATGTTTGAAAGACGCGAAGGAAGTAACTTAAACAAGTCGGTCTTGAGGCTGTGACGTCATATCCTGCCTTCCTTGCTTGTAATTATTTGTTTTCCTTCTGTTTTTACCTAGCAAAATGTTGTCTTCAAGTCATGACCGACCCTTTGTTAATGCCCTGTATTATGTTTTTGTGTCGGTGATATATTCTGGTACAGTACAAGTAATATACAAACATTATAATGCTATTGGGCAGGCAAAGGGTTGCATAATGTAGCGATGGGAGAACAAACGTCAATGAAGGTGGGCTTTTCTCTCAAAATAAAACCACGGATAGAAAAAAATATATATTATCACCCTTCACACATCCAGACACACTAACAAAAAAACCCCATCCTTTTATGAAGGAAAAAACATTCCTTCACCAAAAAGAGAAAAAGAGCAATGTATGGAATCCTACTGCACATAATATGGGAGAGCACCTCGCACGTGACGTCACAAAATCACAAATTTAAAATGATATTTTTCTTATCCTTTGACGGATTTTCGTCAAACCTTCACTAATACGTGTCTGTTTCTTTCGTGTTTTTGCTTTGACTTAAACCAACTGACACCACTTCACCAAGCGCATAGAGACTTTCTTATGTATATGTGTTATGCGCTATATAAAAATGGTTTATTATTGTTATACTATTTTATATATATTATGCTACACGTATTTTTGTACATGTGGGTTCGTAATTATGAACATGCAAAGACAATGAGTATAATTGGACTCGTTAGGCGTGGCGACATCTGACTAGACAACAACCAGACGGTAGAGGCAACATGCACTTCTCTTTCTCTCTCTCTCTCTCTCTCTCTCTCTCTCTCTCTCTCTCTCTCTCTCTATTTCCGCCCCTCTCTCTCTTTCTCTTTGTGTACCCCCATATTTCATCTCCTCCTGTCTTTCTCTCTTCACTCTCCCTCATCATCACTCTCTCTCTCTCTCTCTCTCTCTCTCTCTCTCTCCCTCCCTCCCTCCCTCTCCCTGTCTCTCTCTCTTTCTCTTTCTCTCTCTATACCCCTGCATTCCCTCTCCACCTATCTTTCTCTCTCCAGTCTCTCTCTTTCTGTCATTTCTCCTTCTCTCTGTTTTTTTTCTGTACCTCTCTGTCATCGTGTACATCTCATTCTCTCTCTATCACCCTGTTCACTTCATGCTGTTCTTTTCCCGTGACTTAACTTCCTCTTACCGTCGCTCCCTATATGTGTGTGTGTATGTGTGTATGTGTGTGTGTGTGTGTGTGTGTGCATGTGTGGGTATATGTGTGTGGGGTTTTTTTTGTGTGTATGTGTATGTGTGTGTGTGTGTGGGTATGTGTGTGTGTGTGTGTGTGTGTGTGTGTGTGTGTGTGAGTGTGTGGTTATGTGTGTGAGTGTGCATGGGCGGACCTCAAAGGTAGGGGGACATATTTTTGTTTGAACTTTAATAACGAAATTTTCTGTTTTACAGTGTGTGTATATATATATATATTCATCATTGTCATTACATGTATTAGTGTTTAATTAAGCAGTCAATTGCCAAAGATGAATTTATTATTGCCGTCCCAACTAATTTAAGGAATCAGGCTCGACTAGCACTTGTGCTAAATGCTGCAAAATGCTGCATCACAAGAAACATTCTCTATTTTTACACTCGTTGTTAGATTGTTGGCAGTTTTTATTTGTTTATTTTTTTTGTGGGGGGGGGGGTAAAACATGTTTTCTTTCTTTCTTTGTTAATTCAGTCATGTGCATATTTGCTATTGTTGTTGTTGTTAATAAATTCAAGTTCAAATTCAATAGAAGTGCAATAGTTTTTGTACAGCACACTTCAGAAGTATACCTGGCATATATCATCAGCCATTGTACGATAGTCCCCTTTTGACTGAACAGGTGATTTAACACCTTACATCATACATACATGGTGTTCCTAGTTGTGGAAGATGGTTTATAATTCATGGTATATCTATGACGTATCCTTGATATGAATAATGCCATACAACGTATGTTGTAATAAGGTTTCAGCGTTCTATTCTGTACGTCGGAGGTTTACTTGTGTTGTATGCACTCAATCTACATATGTCTTTTATATCCCTTCCATGAATATTCATGAGTATTCTAGGAACGTGATTGGTCAATTGATGCTCGAAAAGCTTCGGATAGTTTTCATATATTCCACATACTAAGAATGTTGCTATATGATTGGTCAAGAGTTGATCGCATGATGAAGCGTAGTTTTTCCCATCTGATCACCTGAGAAGAAAAGTTCGTTACACTGTTGGTGATAGTACTTTTTGGTTTCGCTGATCTCTTCACTCCTCACAGTCCTAAAGCGTGATCAATATTTTGAGTACGCGCGAAATAAAAGTGCGTAGCTCAGACTATCGGCGCAGACGACACCGCGGTGCGCGGAAATTAAAATTTTTGGTTATAGCGCGCTGGGCCGCGGGCGTACGTACAAAGCAGTGCAAGCCATCCAGTTCCCCCACACAGTATTTCACCAAAGTAAGTGTGCAATTCTCTACCACCTCGTACCAACATTGACCTAGAACTTCACTTTCCTGTAATTTATTAGAATTATGAAGAGTATTCTCGGAGGATCTATGTTCTCACCGATACCGCACAGGTAAGAAAATTTCGATTACTTCTTGCTTTTCCGTCACAATCTTACAAATTAGCGTCACAATGTCAAAATGTTCATTGGAATTTGTGGAGTCTATATAGCAACGTGCACAAAGTCAATTTGCTTCCGGGTTTCGGAGCGTCACGTGAATATGTAGCCGCACCGACATGAACGCTTTTGTACGTTAAATTGTCATTTATTTTATAGATTGTTGGTATCAGATGTGGAATATAAAGCAAATAATCAACTTTTGGTTTCAGGCAATGAGACGAACTATCACTTCCTCGGCGATCTTAATGTATACGCTATCTTTCCTCAGCTAAAAGCTTCGGAAAGATAGCTACATCCAGATCGCCTTGGAAGTGATAGTTCGTCCCATTACCTTCACCGACGTTGATTATTTGCTTACTATTTTTTTTCCTGGGGAGGACTGCGCATGCTCTATTTACTATTTTCTTCCTTGGGACTACTGCGCATGCTCTCTACCTGAGCGGGCGTAAATTAGTGCGCGCATGAATGCAGTGCGCGGCGTGTTGCGCATTTACCTGGGATGAACCGATATCGAGACAGAGAAAAAAAAAGGCGAAATACAACCACATGGTGTTACCGAAAGTTTTACTATTCTCTAAATAGTATTTATTAGTATTTTTGTTCTGTTATTGTTTTACGAAAGGGATATAAAACAAATATGCCAAGCATTGAGTTCGAAAGTATAGTGAAAATTATGCATCTTCGGAGGGACTGGCATAAGTTACTTTTTTTTCCTCGGGGGCTTCGGCCCTCGGAAAAATAGTTCTATGCCACCTTCTCCTCAGATCGATAATTTCCACTATACAATCTCACAGCTTGGTATATTTGTCTAATATTCTCCTATTCACATATAAACATATGTATTTATATATAGATATATATATATATCTATCTATCTATATATATATATATATTATATATATATATATATCTATCTATCTATATATATATATATATATATATATATATATATATATATACATACCGTGTGTCTCAAAAAATATACACTTTTGAAATGGCTGCCGAATAAAAAATATTCTATTCTGGGGGAAAATGACTTACATTTATGGATAGCTTATGGTCTCAACTTTTATCTGACACCAAAACGTCCAAAAATAATTCTTGCTTGAATGAGCACTGCTCACTTTTGTAAAGGGTATGAAAATTAGGCTGCGCAGGAATTAACCTTCCATTTTTGCGAGAGGTGAGTCCGTTGGAGCTTAAAAATTGAATTGAATATTCAATTATGGGGTGTCGAAAAAAAAAAGAATGTCAAAAATGCCGGCAATTTATTCTTTAGGTCAATTGGGATTATGTAAATTCATCATTCATATACATTTTGTTGAAAAAGAAAAGGAATGTCTCAGCTACTGGCTACCCATTCTTCAGGTTATCCATTGACCTATAAATTGCCGGCACCTTTGACATTCTTTTTTTTTCGATAACCCATAAGTGAATATTCAATTCATTTTTTAAGCTCCAACGGACTCACGCGCATGCGTACTGCCCACCTATATCGACAACGGCCTGCAATCAAGTCGCTCTGCGGAATCAAATTAGCTGATGTGACGCGTTAAAGGGTTACTAAATTAGAAAAATAAGTTCTCACTAATCTATGTAAAATCATCCACGAAAAACTAATTTCACATTCATTTGCCGCAATAAAGTCTCATTTTGACAAAAATCTGAAAAAATGCACGCCTCCAGTGACGTATGAGAAGTCAAAATGCCTTAAATGCCAACGGCGTAAATAAGATATTTTATTCACGCCATTCAATCAATACGTTACCAATGGGAACCCCAAAGCTTGTCCTAGGTTTGTCTGAGTAGCAACAACTAATAGATTCAAAGTGCATTCCATCCATTGAATCTGAATGACAAGATGCAGGTGAATGCAATAACGCGTTCGGGGGAAAGTTGTGAATACATGACGAAAATGATCTATTGTTGACCTCCGTGCAATCTATGGAATTTTGACTTCTCATACGTCACTGGAGGCGTGCGGTTCTTTTTTCTTCAAATTTTCGTCAAAATGAGACTTAACTGCGGCAAACGAATGTGAAATTCGTTTTCAGTGGATAATTTTACATAGATTAGTGGGAACTTATTTTTCTAATTTAGTAACCCTTTAACATCACGGGAAAAAAAATCGCGCGCGGCTCACGTTCGTCAAATCGGTCGTACATGTTGTATTCCGTACAGTGATGCATGCTCATGAGTGCAGTTTGTCTAAGGTAGATGTTAGCGTACTGTATGCACTAACTGGCCGACGAGAATTACACGTACGTACGATGACGTGTCGATGTGTACAATTGCCATTTCCTCAATGCACCTTCACCTTTTGTTCATTTATTCCACTTTTTATATAGCCCACCAATACATTTATATTATTTCGAAATTTGAGGCTAGGTAATTTCGTTTTTTTTTTCGTTTTTGTAATACACGAAGGAAAAAAGTGGGGGGGGGGGGGGGCATTTCATATTGTGTCGCCCCCCCCCCCCCCCCCCCCCCCCGTCCCCCCGGATTTCCGCCCATGATGTGTGTGTATGTATACGTGTTTTTTTTTTTTTTTTTTTTTTTTTTTTTTTTTTTTTTGGGGGGGGGGGGGGGGGGGCTGTATGCGTGTTTGTGTGCGTGTGAAGGGGGCCGGTGGTGGGAGTAGATGAAATGACCATTTGAGTCACAGTTAAAGCTTATATCCAAACCCATGTGATTGGGGACGCACCTGATACAATTGAAAAAGTCATATTCGTGGGTTTGTTGGGGGCACAGTTTGATTTTGTTAACGAGCTGGTAATTTCAAAATTAATGAGAGAGTAAATTATGGTAATCACTTTGTATGTTAATTTCTTTTTCACACAATGTTTATTACCTTTCATTGGGCCAGTGTCACGTGTCAGCGGTAGTAGTACACATCCATCATGCCATGTTCGAGGAGCACTTTGTTTGGCTAAGAGGGGTTTATTGTCTTTCTGAAGTCTTAATTTGATAAAGTCTTAAATTTGATTAATTTCGAATGTCAGTGAATGTTATATTTTCACATCCAATACTGAAATTTGTTAAACTCCATTACCAGGCACATTCATCCGGAACATCAATGGGAAGATTCGGTTGATAAATCGCGATCCCGCCACCCTGGCAACAGCGAGACCGAAACGAACGTTCTGCTACCCAATTCAGCAGTTTCCCCGAAAGCCGATGTTGTCCGGAAGGATCCGAGGGAATCCGACCAGCCGATAGACCTCCGACCGACTGTGGCGAATATTTCAAGTATGCGGTCGGCGCTTGAAGTGTTGCGGTCGAACAATTCTACGTGGCGACACCGATACGACAATGTTTTACGACTAAGGTTAGCCTAGTTCCCATGTGGTTGGTGATTTCTTACATAGACATGTGTGCAGGTCAAGAACTAACAATATTAATTCCCATTTATTATGTCGATTTGACTGTGATATTGAGCATAAAGATTTTAATACAATGTTCTGCATATAATGGAATATATTTCAGACGACCCGTCATCAATTTGGCTTGCAATGAAACGGACACCATGATTCTACAAAAGTGAAAGGGATAGGTCCCCGGGATAGGTCACCCTAATTTTTTTTTCAATAAAAGCCGACATGAAAGAAACATATTAGTGAAGATGATGTTTGAAGGTTTGCGGTACCTCATGAGTAAAGTCCTGGAAGGACTGAAATGAAAAAAGAAAAGTGGGTAGAATTGGAGGTGAATTGGAAGGGCGAGAAAGTGGAGATTTGAAAGTATAGTATTCTTTTGAAATGAGTGTAGTCCTTAAAAGGGCTGTAAACCAGAAGGAGTGAAGAGCTGGGAAAGAGAGAAGTAAGATCGACGTTTCAAGTTTTCTTTTCTCATCTCAATCCTTCCAGGACTTTACACATGGTTTACCGCAAACCTCTTCCACGGTAGTAGTGGTCTTATGAAAAAAATCCGTCAAAAGATAATAAATGTATGATATTTCAAAGTTTTGATTTTGAGACGTCACATCGCAAAGTGCTCTCCCACATGTTGTGTATATTTTTTTTGTTGAAAATATGAATTTTCTCAAAAGATTGGCATCCTTTAACCTGCTAATTTGATACCTCATTAAAACACGTTTTGCACACGTGCGTCTCTGACAAATACTTATTCCGTTGCCAAAGCAGAAGAAGAACAATCTATTAAATTGTACAGCACACAATCTATGAGAGAGCATACCTTGCACGTGACGTCACAAAATTAAAATTTCAAAAAGTCATAACTTTCTTATCTTTTGACGGATTTTCGTTAAACCTTCAATAATATGTTTCTTGCACGTTTCTGCTTTGATTGAAACCAACTTATCTTCAGGGTGAATTATCCCTTTAAGTGTACAGGACATTTGTTGTGAGGGGGCTCTTCATAAAGCATTATTTTTCTTCAAACCATGGTATTTTTATAACGTTTTGTGTTTGGCCTGCAAAACGGATACACAGCTTGAAACATCGCAAACTCAACTCGAAATCCAGCTATCAATACAAGTCCGTTTAAAGTCAATTTCAAGCTCGAATACTGTGAGGGAAGTGCTTTTATAAACACAACAAAGGTTCCCCCTTTTTTTCAAAATGTCATAACTTTTGAACGAAATACGTTTAAGTAACATAATTTGGCAGTGGTGTTTTTACACTCTTTGTCTAATCTCTGTGTAAAAATGTGATTGATCCGTCAAGCCATGCATGAATGAGCTTGCATTAAAGGTAAAATTGCCACTTGTCAAAAGTCCTAACACAGTGAGTAATAGTAATTTTTGTTTTGTTTATATAGTATGCGCACTCACCAATGGCATTGTTACAAGTTCTTATGTTCTTAGAAAATGTGACAATACATTTTCTGAATCAATTTCATGGATTGTACCATTTCAAAATTTAGGAAAGCTACAAATTTTAAATTGAGCTCATTGAACAGTTTCATATTTGAAAAAGTGTCAGGGGATGTGTAAGGGGATCTTAGTCACCAACAACAGAATTGGTCGAAATCCTGTATGACAATTTCACCCTGACGACCCTTGTGAATTTTGAAAAGTGAAATTTTTACCATTAATATGTGCTCACTCATGTATAACTTGATGGATCACATTCTCACATGAAAGTTAGTCATTGCGTGTAGGAACACTCCTGCCAAACTATTTTACTGAAAGCCGTTTTGTTTAAAAGTTATGTTATTTTGAAAAAGGGGGACTTACTTTTTTGTTTTGTTTAGTACCGTCTTTCAATTTCCGTGGTATTTACATAAGTGAATTAGTTTGGCTTGCAACAGGGCTACCATACCTTAAACGTCTTTATTATATCAGTTTTTATTGTTGGATATTTTGGGGGCTTTTATGTGAAGCAAAAGAAACAAAATTAGCGGATTGAGCTGAATTGCATTTAACATTTCGGTTGCATTTCACTGTTCTTCTTTTCTTTAGAAGATAATGTTTCTCGTGCCAAACACGTTTATCTCATTCATGCGCAGTCATAGTTAATTCGATTGGCAGAATCTGCACGTGTGAAGTATGTTTGACCTTCACATTTGACCTTCGGAATACGGTTTTTCACTCAGTAATGTTTTAACAATCTGTTCGTCAAAATCTGGGACCTATTTGTCGTGATGAAATACATGAAAAGGGTCCTTTCCTTCCACTATAACCCCGTCCCCCTTCTATTCGTGTTTGTGTGCCTATAATTGTGTCACTCTCTCTTTCGCTTTGTCTCTCTGTCTCTTTTATCACTTTCTCTCTCACATCTTTCGTAATTCTTTAAAATGTTAAATCCCAGAGGAAAGCAGTTTGTCTGGGCGTACAATTAGTTAAACCGTGCTTAGAACGCCAGCGCAAAACTCGTTTTTCCACCAGCACATTATAAAAAAATATTGAGTATGTCGTTCAATTTGTGTGTGCGCGAGCGTATGTGCGTGTGTGTATATTTACATAATACACGCATCTTTTATTTGGGAAAAAAATCTGCCATCAAGGTTGGTAGTTAGGCTTTCATCTTTACAAGATGTCATATTTCTGGTGGGAAGATTGAAATCGTTAAAAGCTAGATCGGAAAAACATGGATCGGAAACAGGATGGAAAACTCGGACAGAGGTTGCGAGGTGCCTGTAACATATTATTTATTTGGGTCTATGCCCCCCCCCCCCCCTTCCTACCTTCACACTGAATATAAAATGTTCACTACGACACCTTGGCAATGCTGATGTTTGTGTTGTGTTTATACGTTGGCGGTCAGGATATTCAAAGACATATTATTGATGATCTAAAAAAGTCATATCCTTTTATGTTACAAATATAAACACATGTTACTAAAGTTTGTCAAAGCTGTGTAAACATGGTAAATAAATGCCAACCAAGCCCCCTACACCTGTGCAAATCATTCACACTTTCACTTACATTTTCTTACGTTACATCAGTTCTTGTTTCACCTTTCTCACGTTGCCCTTTTCGCCATGCTCATCAGAAAGCTGATCCGAGACTTTAATGGAATGGACTATTTAAACTCAGCCTTCTTGAGTCGATCCAACACTCCCGTCAACTCGTCGCTCTTCTTCTACAAGTACCAGGACACGGGGAAGATACGGGTTGTTCCCGATCTCTGGAACCAACTTCCAGACGTAAGAATAACGGAGAAAGGAGATTCCACTCTTACGTTAAGCTGGTTTCAATACAAGCAGTAATATGAAAGAAACATATCATTGAAGGTTTGACGAAAATCCGTCAAAGGATACAAAAGTTGTGAACTTTTGAAACTTCAATGTTGTGACGTCACATACGAGGTGCTCTCCCATATGTTGTGTGGTTGTGATTCCATAAATTGCTCTTTTTTCTGTTTTTGATGATGGAATGGAGGTTTGTGTGTAAAAACGTGTATCTAGTGTTGTATCAAATGCACAGGTATAATTATGCATATCCTTTTGAGAAAATAGACATTTCACCGAAAACAAAATACAACACAACGTTATGGGAGAGCTACTCGCACGTGCCGTCAAAAGTTCAACATTTTAAAGGATCATAACTTTGTCATCCTTTGATGTATTTTCATCAAACCTTCACTAATATTTTTCTACCATGTCTGTGCTTTATTGAAACAAACTTAACTTCAAAGTGGACTATCCCATTTACCCTTTCTATGCAACTATCCCATTTTCCGATCACCAGTAATGATAAACCCTGACTGATGTTGAGATTATAAGACATTGATATTCCTCTTTTTGGGTCTTACACGGGAGTCAGGATATTATAATAGTATTTACCATGTTTACGATAGAGTGAGTGCCTGGTAATGGACCGCACCACTTGTCCTCTTTGCAAATTTTTAATGTTAACAATCATGTATTATTCATATTTTTTAATTAATATACAGTATGTAATGTTGTCTTTGTTTTCTAACATCTCTATACCGGGTATCTGTAACAGGTGATAAATGTCATACGCTTTCCACATAAAATTCGTTATTTAAAACAATGATAAAAAGACCTTCATTCATCCGTAGTCTTATTACATTCAGATTATGATGAATTTCTTTGGTGTCTCTTTTTTTGTTGTTGCAAATCTTACAAAGGGATAACGTAATTTGTGACACTTTCCGCGTTACCATACTCATATTATCTCTCGAGTTCAGTCACCTTCCTCGTTATGTACCATCAATGTAAGTTTGCACTATATAGAGTAAAGCACACATAATAGAGAACTGGGTTGTCTGACACGCAAAGAGTTAATTGATTACACTTTCTGGTCGCCCAGGTATCGATCTATCAAGGACGACAGTATCGGACATGCAGTGTGGTCGGGAGCGGGGCTATTTTGCGCGGGAGCGGATGCGGACAAAAAATTGACAGTGCCGACTTTATACTCAGGTGAGAGCAAACGTTCAATGTGTCCCATATGTACCGCGTATATCTGTGCTAAAGCACAGGTGTTGGTCTGAAACAGGAGCAGTAAAAAAAAAACATATAATTTCGCCGAACAGCTCGTCATGTTATATTATATTATTATTATTTTTTTTTTTTTTTATTCATTTTTTTTTATTTATTTATTTATTTTTATTTATTTATTTATTTTTTTTTTTTTTTTTTTTGGGGGGGGGGCACATTTGCGGGTTTCCCGAGCTTTACCAAATTGTAAGAAAGCAGTTCTCCTTTCAATCTGAAATAACGTCAGTAGAAAATCATGCACCACCAAAAAACGTATGCACGCAACTGCCATCTATGTGATGTTAGGCACTTAATAATGAAACGACATTTTTTTAACTCTCTGTGTTGATGTTGCATATTGTTTACTTCACGAAAAAGAACATACATTCTCCACTCCAGCCATCGTTCACGTACTCGGGAGCGGTAGCGGTAGCGTGGCATATCACAGACGATCAGCTTCATCAATTAAACAGTCTCTGTAGCAATCATATCCAGCTAGAATTTGTTTATTAAGAATCCAATACTCATTAACTGCAGGATAAAATGATCCCTTGGCTGGGGAATATAACTGAACTGACGCATAGACATTTCTGAGGTGAACTGACTAAAAACTCTGACTAAGATCTGACCCACGTCACATCTTGAGTAGGTAGTTATACCCTGTCTTTACTAGTTATAACAATGGGCGGCCCTCAGTGAGTTTGAGGCACGTGCCGCGAAGAGGGTGACCACAACTTCGACCACAACCTCGACCACAACTTCGAGGTCGACACTCTAAACTCCAGAAGGCCTTGCTCGAAAGCTGGCAAGCAAGGACAATTTTCGAGGATAAAATTTTAGAGACGTGCTGTGTGGGTATTCTGCACCCCCCCCCCCTACCATTATTAAAGAAGTAACGGGAGCTCAAAGTTTACATGCATGACAAATAGCCATATAAACTCATAACGACAATATGGAGTTTAACGACACTATTTGTTCTCATGTCGGACTAGTAGCTTTGGATAACAAATGAATTTTGCGAAACAACATCAATATCATGAATTTGAATATATTAGCGAAACTGGTTTATTCAATGCATTCCGCGCAGAGAACAAGGAATACAATCTTACAAAATGTCTCCTTCATTTGTTTAGTACCCTACTTGAAAATTCCTTGCATTGAAGTAGGCTACTATAATAAATAGCTCTCAATTACCTCGGATTCATTCTACAATTTGTTATTCTAGTTAGACTCTTGGTGGCGCTAATAAACAAAACACTGCACACGACAAACACAAAAAGTCCTGCAGTCATGAAATTATTAGGTCGACGTCCTGTCGATCGAAGCGCAACGACGCACAACGCATGTCTGTCATTTTTCACGGTCGATCATTGAAAATCCAATATGACAGGCGTAAAATGATTTTGAATCACTTTTGATTGCGGAACACAGGTTCGAAGCTGAGATAGTATGAAAAATCAAAAGGTTCATTCTCGAGTCAATCATTTCTGTTATACATTTTACAGTCTGTTTGTTGTAAATATTATGTCTCTACGATGCGTACTTACATGTATTGTTCATTTAATAAATCTCGAATATGAAATTATATACTGGAAGGTAAGACTGTTCTCTTATTTTCAGGATGAATAACGCACCTACAGGAGGAATTTATGCAACTGATGTGGGATCGAGAACCAGTCAAATGTCGCTTACCGGTAAAAGCCTGGCCAAAATGAGGTGAGTGTACTGGACGTCCTATTTTCTCAAATGGGATATTTCACCCTGAAATTAAGTTGGTTTCAATACAAGCAGAAACACGTAGGAAACATATGAGTGAAGGTTTCATGAAAATCCGTCAAAGGACAAGAACGTTATGAACTCTTAAAATCTTGATTTTGTGTCGTCACGTGCGGGGTGCTCTCCGTGTATATTTTTGTTTAAATATCCATTTTCTCAAAAGCATATGCAATATGTTACTTGTGTATTATGTATTACATAAACACCAAAAAAAGAGCAATTTATGGAATCATACAGCACACAATATATTGGTGAGCACCTTCCACATGATGTTACAAAATGAAGATTTCTAAAGATCATTACTTTCTTATCCTTTGACGAACCTTCACCTATTTGTGTTTTTTCTTCGTATGCTGTTTTTATTGATATCAACTTCACTTAAGTGTGGCCTTTCCCTTTTATCCTCCGTGTGCCAGACCAACAAACTCTTATCTGTTATGTCAACATGATGTATGTGCGTTCCTGTATAAACACACACACACACACACACACACACACACACACACAAAGACGAATAATTCAATTTGCCTCAAATATGGTGTCGTTTAAAGACTGGGCAGTTGGATATCTACCACAGCACCACCACGATAGCAATACCTAATATAAAATACGATTATCACGATGATAATGGGTTTGGACACCTAAATCATTTATATATGCGTATTTTAAGTCTGCCGAAATAGACTGTGGCAAGCATTTTGCCTTATTTAAACCCTTTTTTCTTATCCAGGACGTAAACGAGACAAAGTTATGGCAAAGCAAAACAAATTGTTCATGTCGTTTATACATTAATTACTTTATATATAGTCTGAATTCAACTTCCGTGAAAGTAGCATGCCTGCCCTCTACGCCCTTCCCGAAAGAGTTCCTGGCCAACACTTCGGCGCCCCTCCCGAAGCTGTTCCTCGTTCGGCTGCCGACGTACCCAAAGACCGACATGATGAAGTATCTGTCCGAAGGTTGCCGGGTGATTCCGAAGTCAGAGGGAGAGCTGATCCTGTGGAATCCCAAGTTTCATAAAAAGTTCAACGGATTTTGGGGCAAGCAAGGGCTGCAAATGCAGATCTCTTCAGGTACGTTGACTGGGAGAGTATCCATCTGGTTGTCCACCAGGCCTCCTCCCCCGTCCAGGAGGTGTCATAGTGTAGAGGTTGTGAACAACGAATGTGACTGAACATCTTAAGATCACTGTTTCAATCCCATCCATGACACTTGTATCCTTCAGCAAGATATTTTATCCATATTTTATCCGCACCCAGGAGTATAAATTGGTACCTAGTAGGAGGTGGACGATTATGTGAATTATCTTGATTCAACACCGATATCGTGTAGCGGGCGAGGAAAACTTCCCCAGGGAGTGGAGATGGTGCACATATGTGTGTATGATATGCCGTTGTATCTAGCGGCTAACATCTCACTTAATTCAGTCTCAGGGCTGCGAGTAGAAAGACCCTATACACCACATAAAAAAAAACTTTAACTATTTCGATAACAGTTTTGATTTTTACATACATACATTCTATGGACATGAAAAAGTATTCTCTCTAATCGAAAAAAATAAGGGTAAACTGTGCAGTCTCTGCTCTTAAATTGTCTACCAAGATGACAATGGGACTCTAATGCAAATATTGGGAGGGTAATTACTACGAGAATGCACTTTGTCCTTCCAATGAACAATGCATGGGGAAGTGTACGAGATATGGGGGGTTCATGCGATGTAAACGGATTTGTTTTTATCATCATTATATCGAAATTGCGTCATACTTTCATGCATATCTATTCAAGAGAATATTTTTCATCCTTCATCGCTCACCCCACCACCTTCATATTTCTCTACCGCACCCCTCTCTCCCTCTCTCCTCTCTTTCCATTCACTCTCTTGTCCTCTCATTCTTTTTTCCTCACTCTCCTTTTGTTACAAACCGTTGTATTCGATTTATTTTGGCTTGTTCGTTTTTTAACTTTAAATTTGGTCTTGTTTGTTCCCTATTATAAATCGGTATTTCCTTTAATGTCTATTCATCTGCAACCTTTTTTCCCTTCCCTTTTCCCCTTTATATCTTGTTCTTCATTCTTCTTCTTCTTCTTCTTCTTCTTCTTCTTCTTCTTCTTCTTCTTCTTCTTCTCCTTCTTCTTCTTCTTCTTCTTCATCACCTTCGTCTCCGTCTCGTGATGTCTTTTTCTTTTCTCCCCACCTCCTCTCCCCCTCTCCCCCTCCCCCCCCCCCCACCCCTCTACAGGAATCTTCTCGGTAACCCTGGCCCTGCACCTGTGTCGTGAGACCCATGTGTACGGCTTCTGGCCGTTCAACGTGTCACCCGAAGGCGATCTCGTCTCTTACCACTACTACGACCAGCTGCTCACCACCAAGGTCATTCACGACTTCCGTCGGGAGTTCGACCTCCTCCTCAGACTTCACTCGCTAGGAATCATCAAGCTGCATATAGAAAACTGCAATGTACGTGAATGCCATTTATTGTTGTCATCCATTCCTGTCCGCCCCTTTTTCATCCTCTTTACATCCACCTAATTACATGCATTATGAGGAGTTCTTTTTACTCTGTTTTTATATTTTGTCTTCGTCCTCCTTTGTTTTTCTTTTCATCTTTGTCAACATCATCATTACCATCAGGATCAGTACTATTAAATTAGCATCATAGTCATCATCGACGTCGTGATCCTCATTCAATGTCGATATCGTCATCATCGTCGTTGACAACTACACCGACATTTTATTCTTCTCCTTATATCGTTTTCTTCTGCCTGTTCTCTCATAATCAATATGAACACAGTCTCTTGATTCGTTCACTATTACATGTATTTTCATATTATAACGTGGCACACAAAAATTTGAAGAATTCCTCGCTACGTTACCCTTAGTATCTGTAACGCCCCAATCCCCATTCAATTACTGTTCTTCTATCGTCTCTTTCAGACAAGCCATCAGCTCATTCACAATTTCTTTCTCTTTTTGCTCATAATAAAAATACAGCATACAATAACCAAACCTCGTTTCGCTTCTGCGACTTTCAATGGTGGGAGATTTTTTTTCCTGTTTTGCCAGCCATTCTTCTGTTATTTATTCTACACAGAGGGGTCGAGAAGTAAGTTATGCGGAGGTTGTGGGAGTGTATAGAATTGGAAGGAGAAATGTCGCATTTTTTTACCAACGTGGGGAGAGCATGCGAAATAAAGCATACTAGCTCTGAATGGATATGTTATATGTAGGGTGCGGCTGCCTGCACAATCAAATTCATATTACCAACGCATGCGTTAAGATCTTGTTTTAGGAGGGGGAACTTTCCACTCTGATTTGTTGAAGTTAACACTTCTTCGTTACATCTGTGACAGGAGCGTAGAAGGACTACAAGTAAAAGTGAAGTGCTATACTCAGATGAGCAAACTTTCACCTATACGGTAAGTGTTTTACGCGAATATGACTTTCGAGGACCACACGCGTTCCGCTGTGAGCTGTTAAAGCATATTTAGGCATACTGTGAAACTTTATAATTTATGTTACAATGGTTATCGTTATAATGTGTTTTGAGTTCCAAACACTTATTTATTGTGTGATTATCTTTATGAGAGCGAACTGATTTAGGTGCCAGTATCACGACGAATGTGTCTGAAGGATGGGACACGATTGCCATTCCATTTCACTATTGTAAACTGTGTACTATGTGGTCAACTCCGTCAAGATTGCAAGTTTTTACGAGAGTTTAATTACCATTGGTCTTGAGTTTTTTAAAAACCTTCAGTACTTTTCATGAGGTGTAGTATTTCTATGAAGAAAAATGTAACGGAATGATTCTAATGATTGTAAGGTGATATGTGACAAGTTAATATATTTGCAAACCAGACAAATATCTAATCGACCATTGAATGTACCACCAAACCTTTGAAATCATTATGAACCTTCAATATGTTTGTTTTTAGATGACGCAATTTGATAACTAATTAGG
>OZ022584.1:11083475-11105975 GCA_963669155.1 Arbacia lixula
ATGAACCAGCCGAGAACGATGTGAATACGGAGCAACGATCGTGCAACAAGCAATGTACGACGTCATCATTATCGAGTTTCCACGGATAAGCGGTTTGATGATGCACGAATCATTGGGGCAACGGACTAATGAAAATAATTAAACCAACGATTTGGTAGATTCTTAGCCACATGACTTAAACATAATTCTCCTGAGGTGGAAAGACACATAATTATGTAATGTTGATTGAAAAGTAGGTGGAATATTACCTCTTGAAGTACGTCGAAATGATTTGTTTCCATACTTATTGTGTTTTTGTGATATGACGTTTTCTCCAATCACAGCGTTAGAATGTGCTTGCATGTTGCTGAAATAAACACCGACATTGATACACTCTACATAGATATACGTGCCTTGAGTATTCCTCCATTCGATATGGAAAGGTAAACAATACACGACGCGCCGTGGAATTCTAATTCCATCGTTCGATGAACGTCATAAACATACTCATGCATACAAAGCTGGTCGCTCTGATTGCAAAAGAAAATGCAATTGATACACCGATTAAAGATATTACAGTAAATGACCCCTCTACACCCCCCCCCCCCCGCCCCCGCGCGCGCGCGCGCACACACACACACACACACACACACACACACACACACACACATACACATACAACTACAGGGGGGCGGGGGGGGGGGGCACGGAGCTCACCCTCTTCTTTCCAACCCTCCCGTTGCTACTCAGTCATGTCAATGACTGGGAGAGTGTGTGTATATATAATGTATGTGTGTATGTGTGTGTGTGTGTGGGGGGGGGGGGGCACTTTGGCAATCGCCCCCGTTGTGTAAAAGCTGTTGACGCGCAATCTCCCCCCATTGTATTGAAGCTTTTTACACCCCCCCCCCCCTCCCCCCTTCCTCGTCATAATTCATATCCTGACTTCCTCCCATTCTCATGTTGTCTTTTCCCACAGACTGACTGATCTTTCGCACAATCAAGCCCATACCAGCCACGCTCTGGAGAGCATGCGGTGGGACTCGTCACGCGGTGCAACACAAGCGGTGTTTTAATTTATTCAAGCGAGCTGCGGACCGTGGAATAGTAATCTGTATACATCTGGAATTCCGGTAGAAATGCATGTTCGTGATATACCTGCATAGAATCGCGTTTAACACCACTTTTGTCGATGTGCAGCTATACTATGAGCTCGTCGTTCCTGTTACCGTGCTAAATTCTTTCATTAGTATCATTTGTTTTCATAACGAAGAGCATTTCCCCTTTATCTAATTTATATCATCTTGAACATGTTTAAGATATAGCGAATTATCACAATTTAATTTTCAAAGCGATTCGACATCATATATTTGCAAGGATCGTCGTCAAAATTCTTCGTCATTTTTTTTATTTTGAAAGTCATGTGGAAGTCTTTTAATAAAAATACAACATTGGAGCTTACTACCCTGTATCCCGGCCCATTGCATATGACACGATACGTCGCCACGGTACGACACGCCATGCGAAGCTGAGATTGGTGTATTTTCGTCAACCAACATTACCCAAGCCAACCGCGTCAAAGCCTGGTCGTTCTGCAGCGTCTAATCATTTCAAGAGCACTGCATTTTTACTCGTCTTCAGGAGAACCTTGAGTGTTTTTTACGCCTGTATAGGATACACCATTTAGCAGCACATTTAGCGTGTCCCGCACTTTGGTCATATGATTTGAAAGAGGTGTGTCTTTGCCTGAGAACAAACAAAGCGACGTCGTTTCGGATTTAGCTACGGAAATATCAAAATGGGGTCCTGTTCCACTCCCCTCGTCCTCTACGTGTTCGTCAAGTCCAGCGTACAGGATACAAGACAACGCTGTCATGAGAACGTCGCCGGCGTCGGGACGTCGTTTCCCAACGTCGAGTTCCGCGTCCAGCGCTTAGGCTCAGATTGCGTCTTCGACGACATGCTGGATCTCTTCCTGAAGAAGCTGAGCCAAGGCGATGTCGAGCGGCTACAGGGCGTGATCATCAACGGGTTCGGACAAAATCCGACAGGAGCGCTGGGGGATACGGAGTTCACTGGTGCCTTCTTCAAAATGGTTCTTCTAGCAATGCTTCGAAGGAGGTAAGGACTAAACATTTTTAGTAGAAATGTTTGCTTTTTCTTCAAACGATTTAAATTCGCCAAGAATGATTCCAAGCAAATTTACCACTGATTCCCCATTGAAGCATATTTTGCTTAATACATGACCCATTGAGCAGCATATTTTCCTAGCAGCAAGGCTTCAAGGTGATATTGCATACATACGGACTAATTTATATATTTTGTTTTAATAAATTCTATTAAACATACCGACTCAAGCAGAAATAACACACATACGTAATGTACCCGAATGTTTTAACTTCCCCAATGATCGTTAAAAAAACGATGCCGAATAATTCACTTAAATAATTGTGATAGTAAAGCATTAACATACACACTGACTGAATGACCGTCTAAATAAGCTTAATCCAAGGCTTTTGTGAAGGGACTTATCTCAGTTGACGAAAGGGCCTTGGCAGTATTGTCAGCATTCAAGCATTTTCCGTCTCTAAATCGGCTTTTCTCGCACAATGACCCTTTCCTCCACTCAGAGGTGACGGCTGGAAGCCAGGAAGGCAAACATTCTTACATAACGGAGTTTCTCTTCTTGTTTTGCCTTGCTGTTGTTCAATTGTATTGCTTGTACAACATAATGAATAGGACCACATACATGCAGCATGCACGAAATGAGAAAGAGAGTTTATTTAAGAGAAACCTGACTGAGTATTCGGGGGGTTGGGGAAGTGTGTGGGTGTGTGGAAGAGTGTGGGAAGTTTGGGTGTGGGGGTGAGGATTAATGTCAAAAAGTTTCTTTTAACACCTAGTATTTTCTAAGATGCGCTTCATATGTAATCATAAAATCCCCAGAGTTCTCTGGCTTCTTAGTATTATAAATTTGTATTCATATTTTACATGAGTGATGCCCAATATCATTCTACAAGCTCGGTTGTCATGATTTTGCTGAAGAATTATTTGATCATTATTGATTTGGTCATTAAAACTTGTCTAAAGTGAATATTCCAGTCTGCAAGCTGCATCGGGCAAACTGTGCAGGACATGATTTGCAGTGCTTAGTAATTTGGTCTCCAGTTGCACTCAAAATGTCATAGGTCGCTGTGGTCATACAGCGCAAGTTTACCCTACGGTAGGCCCTGTGATGTAGAGTTAACATTGTACAGCCAAACTTCCAAAAAAAAAACCTCTTCTCCAACACTTCTCGTTATTTATTCACGCACCAGAAGAATTACTGAATTATGTTTAGACAATGCCGCTGGACAAATATTTGACTTTACGGACCACAAAATACACGGGACAAAGTACAAAGTTTTGTGTTTGAAAGAATACGGCAAAATAGACGAAGAACAAAGTGAACCTGCCATGCAAGACTGACTCGCCGTAAGTGGAGACGATTTAAGGTCACATCAATGTATTTAATGTCTCAAGTTGGTTGTGGAAATTCGCCAGAACTCGACAGTTACACTGTAGAAGGAATACAACCATGGTAAAAGAGAAAGAGAAGTAGAGCGGAAAAATGAATTGCTGTACGCTCACAATACCATAAACGATATCTAAACGATGATTGCAACGACGGAGACAAGCGCGGTTCTCTAATAACCATTGGTATTGAACGTGGAAGAGGTTGGCATTATATTTAGTGGTATGGAATTTTTGATCATTGTGTGCTTTACCACCTTTTGCTTCCTCTTTCCAAACCTGTAATTTTCTATCATTGTTATTGATGCTTTTGAGAGTATTTGACTTTCGGAGCCAGTGTGAAGTTTTCGTTCTCTGAGCACGATGAACAAACAACCGGGAGGTGGTGCCAATATGTACCCCTAGTCCAGGTCTCCCTTCACCTCTCATCGTCTTCCTATTCACATTTGGAGTCTAACGGCCATGCAACCCCACACATGATAAGAATTGGAGGAAGGGGGGGGGACCGGGAGGGGGGGTTGTCTCCTTCTTGTCATGCTTATTTACATGCGGCCTTTGACCGACGATAACTAGCGGTAATTCAGTCATTAATCGGGCAATGGCTAGACTCATGTTATCACACGGTCTTACTTTAATATTCATCGCCACTTTACCAGGAGGTTAACCCCCGTCTTCCAATCCGGATAATCTGAAAATGTTGGTTTACCACCAATTTTTTTTCATTTCTCTCCTATTTTACGCCCTCCAAATCCCTTCTCCCCCCTCCCACTCTCCCCTACCCTCCTCCTCTCCCCTCCCCTCCCCTACCCTTCCCCTCCACACCCTTCCCCACCCCAACTCCACCCCTACTTTACCAATCCCCCCACCCCCTACTCCACTCCCGCCTCTCTCACACAGATCCAGCTCGACACAGCGCATCGCCGTGGTGTGCGCGCAGAGTTTCAGCCACACCTTCGCCCAACAGGCCGAGTCCGTCCCTTCCCGCACGGCGTCATGCCTCCAGTTCATCCCGCTGACCACTAACTACCAGCCGTACCAGATCAAGACGGACGAGATGGCCCGGCCCGTCGGCCTGGCCGTGGACTTAAAGAAGCTCGTGTCGCAGGTGCTTCAGCCGCCCAGCGGCAATATGTTCCAGAAACACACGGAGACCATGTTTGGCGTCAGCTCTATCGTCAGGAGTGACCGATTTTGAATAAATAGATATTTTTAACTTAACATGTTTAGTCCCATGAGCACACATAAAGTGTAGCAAACCAATGGGGTTTTCACAGCGTGGAACTGGAAGGATTAACAGTAGACTCGTGCTCAAATGTTGAGCCGGTTTTGTAGGGGGGAGCCGTGCGGGCCAGGTCTGGGATGGGGTGTGGTAAGGTGGGGGTTTCGAGTGGGGGGTAAAACCTTACCCACTCTCCCAACCTACGCACATACCACTAGTATGAAGAGGCTCACAATACTAATGTTGACGCATAGGGTGTACCATCATGGCGTCAGCTCATCCCCCCCCCCCCTTCCATCTTCCAGCTAAATTGCTGACGCGTCGGTTTTATCCTCTCTACGTCGAAGAGTTCTTCGCCATAAGAGAATTGCCATAAATGTCCTCTAAACTATCTTCATGAAATATCACGAAGACCTTTTAGTAACTTTTAATTGTCTAGTAGTGTTTTAGAAACCTTAGATGCTTATAGTGAAGGTTGAACTGATATTATTCCTTCCTGGTATCTCGGAGTTAAACAAAAATGGGGCCCATGATCATGGAACGGCACTCCATTCATCGTGAGTCTTGCATTCTCTGCCACTGACCTCTCTTTATGATTCAAAACAGAGTAGCCCATTTGAAAATGACATGAAACGCGGCAGGAATTACCATTTGATGAAATCTCACAATCATAGCCTCAGAAACCTTTTCAGGAAAAGTGAAAAACTATCTATGTTTACGTGTCCTTCTCTAATATTGTGATGGACGTCCTTAAAGGTATAGTTCACTTCGAAGATAAGTTGGTTTCAATAAAAGCAGAAGCATATTAGTGAAGGATTGACGAAAATCCGTCAAAGGATAAGAAAGTTACGATCTTTTAAGATTTCAGTATTGTGTCGTCACGCGTGAGGTGGTCTCCCATATGCTGTGCTCTGTAAATGATTTTTTTTTCATACAGGTATGGGTGTAAAAACATATTTCTAATGATGTATCAAATGCACAGGTAAAATGATGAATATCTTTTAGAGAAATGCACATTTTCGAAAAAAAAAAAGTATACAACATATAAGAGAAGACACCTCGCACGTTACGCCACAAGTTCGAAATTTTAAAAGATCATAACTTTGTTATTCTTCTACGAATTTTTCATCATACCTTCACTAATATTTTTCTTTTATGTTTCTGTTTTGATTGAAACCAGCTTAATATAGGGTGAACTATCCCTTCAATGGTTGTAAAGAGTTCGTGGATGAGATGTAAATTCACTGACGTAGGTGGCGGTACACCGAAACACGAAATGGGCGAGTTTGGGATTGCACCAAGTGAAGAACAAGGCTTGCCTGAGTAAACCTCTTAGTATCATAGTTACAAGAAATATGTCATAAGTCCATTGCTTTTTTTTCCTGGCTTGGTACTGAAAGGTTTACCTGCGGGTTATTAGGATTATTCGTTGATTATTGTTCTATCGTGTCAATATCCATTATGAAGATCATACATGTATTATCCTCGAGGGGTAGTGAAAGAACATTCGTTGAATTATTGAATTATGCATCTGGTTAACGAGCAGTATTATGTCGATATTGCTATTCCATCTGTCAACGCCCGTCATCGACCACGCATTCATGAACGAATTAACTGTCTGCCGCCTAGTGGTCAGTAGGTCAGAGTAGAAATATGGCAGCATGACATGGAAACCATTGGAAACGGACGGCATAAGATAGATTGAAATGGAAAACTGATGAGGAGGCCTTCCTTCAGCAGTGGAGAGAAGTATAGAGTACCGAAGTGGTGTCGTCATATGAGCATATTGTCAAGACAGTTGGCTCTAAACAAACTCACGCCAGTGAGAGGTTTAGCTGTCCGATATTGTCCACTGGACTAGTGTCCGGCATTCTCAATTACAGTCCCCGTTGTGATCATCGCTTCTTGCTCTATCCGCATTGTTTAGAACCAGTTGTCTTGACAATAATGCTCAAATGACGTCACACTTCGGTACTCTTACCTGACCATAGTAAAACTGTTACCCCTTTGTGTGCCAGATAAACTGCTGCTCTATGAATATTGTGTGTATTTATTTTGAAAAAAGTCACACGTGACTCTCAAAGAGTTAATCATATTAGCGACAATCAAGACGAGAACCTATACAACGCTGAGTATATCAACAAATTGGAGAAGTTTCTCGTATTTAGGCAATGTTTTACTGCCTATAATCACGTATTTATGATATCGACTCGAAATGTGATCACTTGTTTTGTGATATTTGTTAGGGAAATTAATATTGTATTACCTTCATCGTGCGTAGCGGTTATATAACTCTTTCATGGGCAGTCTAAACAGTACATCGCGTATATACTTTCATATTTAAGTTATGAATAAATAAAGTAGCAAAATGTATTTATGAAAACTTTTGCCAACGTGTCATTATTATAAGATCATAAGAAAAGGATAAAGAGAGTGAGTGTGAGAGAGAGAGAGAGAGAGAGAGAGAGAGAGAGAGAGAGAGAGAGAGAGAGAGAGAGGGGGGGGGGGAGGATGGGGGTGGGGGAGAAGGTGGTTACGTAATAAAGACAAAGGGCAGTATGAGGGGGAGAAAATGAAGGAGGGGGAATAATATGCAATAATATCTATGCGGACATATACATTAGTATAGCATTGCGAGAGAGTGTGCGTGTGTGCGTTCGATCATGATGTGTGCTTGTGTGCGCGCGCCTCTGTGTATATATGTTATGCATGATGTAAGAGAGAAAATGCTTGTGTGGGTGTGTTATGTGTAATATGCAAGTGAGAGGGAGAGAAAAAAAAAGAGAGACAGAAACACAGAGGGGGGGGGGTGTGCAACGGAGAGAGAGAGAGAGAGAGAGAGAGAGAGAGAGAGAGAGAGAGAGAGAGAGAGACGACTTTTCGCACAATACGTCATATCATCACAATAATACACCTGTAAACACGTTTTATTTTAAGGTTTCGTTTTGTTTATGTCCCATCTATATTGTTTCTTCGAGTTATGGTAATCGTAAATGTAAACAATAGAATGGAAATAAATCCCCTCACATTTGGACCCTCGTTAATCATTATCAAAATAGTCATTTATCTGCAAACACCAACAAATCAAATGACAAATACATAGAAACAAATTAAAATGTGCATTTCTGGACTGATTATGCTGATTGACCTTGCACCTGTCAAAATATATATTTCTTATTCAAATTGTATATTCTTTTTTGAATTGTTTAACGTTTCGTGTTAAACTTGAAACCGAAGCAGAATTAATTCGATATCGCTTCTTGGTATCAAATCAAATACTACTGGGATCACATGTAGCATTTAGAGTGTTACACCGATCCATCTCTTATTAAATGGTGTATCACTGACAGTAATGTACATCTGCTTTTTGCAGTTTATTATTTATCAATCGTGATATGTGTTTACGTAGCACAGACTCGATAACAACTTCAGTCCATCAGATGCTTGCAACTTTTTTTAAGACGACTAACATGAACTAGGAAGTTTAAAGAAAAAAAAAATCAACACCAAACATCGTGATGGAAGAGTAAATAGGTTCTACAACAGGAAATAGATTTTGGCAAAGAAGGAATATTGAGTAATTCAATAAAATATCAAATATATTTGTTCACTTTAGCATTTGAGAATGAACGATAGTCTCAATGCTCTACGGGAAGTTAAACAAAATGGGAAGAATCGCAAGAACCAGCGAATTATCATATGGAAAATCTTTATATAACTAGCACGATAATCCGGCAAAGTAATGTACCCTTACCGATATGTTAATATATAACTCTGGATTCGGAGAATGTCTACAAACTGATTCGTATGAATACACAAAAGTATGCTTTCCGGAAAAAAAAAGTAATTTTGCATCATTCTATACATAATGTAAAGGGTTGATAAGCAGCGATGTGTTCAGTATAAACTCTACTCTGCAAAAACATGGATACATGGATACGGGATGCGAAAATTAACGCTTTACACACATAATTTCCAATGTTGTATTACCTTGTACAATTTAAGTGCTATATTATGCAATTGAATCACAATAATGGATGCATCGTAGTACTGGTTAAGGTTCTCAATCTAAACAATTTCTCAAGGTTTGATAAAATTCGTTTGTTTCCAATAAACCTATTTATTGCACAGTAAGATTACAGGAATACATTGCATCATCTGTAAAGCTCGACATGTTCTCATCCCGAAGTCTTTTCGGATTTATACAATCAACATTTGGTTAACAACCAAATACTAGCACGAAAAGGGCCTTGCCGTACTGCCATGTAAAATATCAAACACTGCTAATCTAAAGTGAAGATTAATGGAGGCCCGTCCTAACTTTAGTTAAGTGAGTAATTAATCCGATCTTTATATACAACGCCCGGTCGTACACAGGCCAAAGACGGCTATTTCACTGAATGTTCGATTAAAATGTACATAGTTTGTTCGGATTTGAGTATATATATGAGATTACAAGTCGATATGATGACGTTTGGGTTTCGACCAGAAACAACATATAAGTATATTTCTCCAATACCCATGAATATCGTCACATCAACGCTTCAGTGATTTTAGAAAAAAGGTTGACCGATAGACTCGGAGCCAACTGTTCGGACGTCATGCTATTTCTTAAAGTGGCCATCTACTGGTAGGTACTAAAGCTTTCAGGCTTAAAGTTGACTCGTTGACAAAAAAAAATGTTCACGATAATATCATCTACATAGCATAACAGCTACAAGATAACGGAAATTGGCTCATCACTCTCGTTATTCACGACAAAACAAAGTATGGAAGGAGGTAGAACATGGATATCTAACAGCATTACGACGATACGGGTAAAAAAAAAACTCATTTACAGTTTTCATGGTTACTATGGTAACATGGTAATAAAATGCATTGCTACCATGCATGTTGAAAACTGGAGGTTTAAAAAGAAACTATATGAAGCCCGGTCTACGTGTTATAAATAACATAACATGTCGAACAAAAAAATAACATTTTACAAATGTCATTTATCCTATTATATTATATAAATAGTGTACAATCTATTGTACAATATACTGGATTATATGTACGACAAATATAAAATTATCCCGAGTGCAGGTTTATTTCACCGAGGCCGAAGGCCGAGGTGAAATAGGCTTGCACGAGGGATAATTTTATATTAGGAGTTCATATAGTCCAGTAATATTGTATGATAGAACGTTCACTATTTATTATAGTAAATAGATCTCTCAATCTAAGCCCCCCATCATGGATTTTACCATAGTCTAGATCTAGATGGCATACGTTCTTCTTACCTTATATTTGTGAAATTCCAATTGAACACGATGAACTCCTAATTACATGTAGCAACAAATGAACTCCAAACAGTCGATGAACTCCTAGTCCAGTTGAATGAACTCCAAACAGTCGATGAACTCCTAGTCCAGTTGAATGAACTCCAAACAATTAGGCTAACTCCAAACAATGAACTCCAAAATAATGAACTCCAAATAGACAGTCTAGATCCATAGATTCCAATCCAAAAGTTTAGAATGACACTTTGACAGAAATATTTACACAAGTCTTGGTCTAACTTAGACAGTTTAGGCCTAGACCTAGTATAGTAAGTATGTTGAAAGGTAGTTATTTTTGATTACATACAATTTTGACCTTACAATTGTTGAAGTGGAGGTGCATTCTAGAAGAAACTGAAGAGTTGATATTGATAGGGGAGGAAGTCGGCTGACTGTTTACCACAAGTTGTGATGACTGTGCATGTTCCTGTGGTGGTGAAGGCGATCGAGGAACGTTGCTAGTAGTGGCAGTGCTAGAGAACCTGACAAACTTAGAAGATCTAAGTACCTCTCTGGCAGAGTCAGAGGTTGAAGAACATGTTGCTATCTCTTCATTGTTACTGGCGATGGTTAAACTCATTCTCCTCTTTTGACTCTCTCCAACTCTTGAGTAATGTTTGATGCTGTTCTCGGAGCGATGGCCAGAAATTGCCATTATGTGGCGAGCTTCAAAGCCAGCATTATCAAGTTTGTTGATGGCCGTGGCACGGAGGCAGTGATTGGTGTACACTTTCGAGCATTGTGCTTGTTTCGATATCACTGACATCTTGTTTCCAAGTGTATGTAAACCCACAGGTACATTGTCATACCAAGGGCTAGCTGACTGAGCAGGCCTTCTTGCCTTTGGTCGCTGCCATAGTGCATCACAGTTTTCATTCAGGTGAGAGAGATATTCAAGAAACGAGTTTACAGGGCAGTCAGACTTACCAGTTGCATACATCCGTCCACCCTGGCTTTCTTCATCGTGATTAAGTTCGCCGCGATGGTTCTTGGTAATCATATCTCGAACAACATGGACATATCGTTGATTAGCTGAATCTGTCTGTACAGCGAAATCATATTTCTTCATTTGTCGAAGATTCTCCCTGCCCCGGTTGCAGAGATGCAACATGAGGTCTAAGAACACCTTATTCTGCAAATCCTTTGGTACGGTCAGGTCAAAAGACTCCCTGATTTTATTCATGTCCTCAGGTGTAACCGGGTCCTTATGTCGAATTGCACCTTTTCCCTCAGCCTTCAATTTGTGGAGTATGGCTTTGAACATTTCGTTACATCCATCGAATGCAGCATCTTTACAGATATCGAATTGACGGTGCTTCAAAAAGTGACGCTGCAAACCGTACCGAAGAGTGATCATCGACCTCTTCGCATAAGACTCCCCGTTACCTTGGCGGAGCTCGGCGTAGAAAGACCGTAGAAAATCGTTCAGTTCTGGGGCACTGCATCGCTCAGTTAGTACTGCAAAATCCACTTCTTTCTGCCTACAATACGACCTCACGATGTTCAAAGAGTAGCTTATTACTCCTTTTGTCCGCGTGGAATCCTTGTCATCCACAATGGAAGCAAGATCCTCTTCCGTAAGGGAAGGAAATCGGAAATTATTATCCATTTTGCAGTTCTTCGCGAAATTGTTCG
This sequence comes from Arbacia lixula, assembly GCA_963669155.1. Classification (NCBI taxonomy): domain Eukaryota; kingdom Metazoa; phylum Echinodermata; class Echinoidea; order Arbacioida; family Arbaciidae; genus Arbacia; species Arbacia lixula. The sequence goes on from OZ022584.1 coordinate 11,095,143, forward strand.
CCGGTGAAGAAATGACAGAAAAAGTGTCCGATAATTTTCACCTACGATAGGCATGATAGCTATCGATACTCAAAATTTGTCGTCTGCTGTAAGGGGTTAAACCACGTAAATTTGTATTTCTATCTGCGATCGGAAATTATAAAAATGCTACTTTGGGAAATCGATATACAAATATATCGATTGAAAACAAATTAATCGATATTCTCCCCATTCATTTAACACGGGTTTAGCCATCCAAAAATCGAAAGTTATATTGTACATATGTACAATATAACTTTTTGAAGGGAGGTCACGTGGTACCAATCCAGCCAATCACAGCTCGTATTTTACTACCACTATTTACTATACCCCTTTAGATGATTGGGTTTCACTCTAGGTTAGGCTGACAGAACAAATAGGCAAGCTTATGGCGGTCTCATTCGTTTTAGGTTCGACAATGTCATAACAAACTAAGTAAAAAAAAAAATTGGACATTGCGCAAAAACCTTGATTTGAAGCAGTTGATAAATTTTATTTGATTTCAAACAAAACAAAACGTTTTAGACGGCAACGGATGCATTAAATCAACATTTTTATTAGTTGTTCGTTAAAAAATATATATGTTTCCTGGATTTGCTTCCCCGGTCCTAACTTTTTTCTTCAAATCTATATTTCGATAGCCTGATTTTTATTTTATCATATACACGTTTGACGTGGGTTTTTAGTACGCGGACCTGTATAATCAAGGACCTTATTGCAATTTTTATTGTTCATAATTCTTTTTAAAGTACAGACTGAACGAACTGTCACATCACATTAACAGTTTATCGTAAATACATCATTTTCTAAAAACGCGCTGTCTATACATTTGTTTCTCTCTCTCTTTGTAAAAAAAATCACCACACATTACAAACTATATATACATCTTACAAATACTGCTCATATTTATATAGAGAGTTTAGCGTCCTTTTAACCTGACTTCGGGTACAGAGAATAGAATCTATAACCTCTTATGTAAGAACAATTACATTCCTCTATATACCCTATTCTTTTTTAATTTACTTGATAAAAGTTTCAATATAAGTATTTGTTTTGATATTGCAAAGTATCACACACAAAAATACAACTTTCTGAACAGACAAACACACACACGCTCCGGTACACAACACATGCGATTTTAAAACTCGATTCGGCTGTATGAAAAATATAAAATTTTCTGATATAATTTTCTCGGCACTATCGTACATTCAGGTTTGTAAGTGGTCACTTTTTATATCTTTATGCTGTAAGTGGTCTTTTCGTATATGTAATGTTCATGAAATTGGAAACAAGAAAGAAATTTCAAGTGCGATATACTCCTTAGGATATGTAGCGTAGTCTTGCTTACAAGTTTAAGCCGGGAGAAATGGCATTTGCTATAGATGCTTAAATAAAGTTCATCGTTTCGATTCAGCATCCAAGGTTATCATTTTGTCAAATCAATGCAGTGTTTTATTCAGTGTACAAGCTGGCGCGGTCACAAGCTAGTGGGTGCAGAGAAGTGCTAAACACAACAAAAAAAAAAGTACCCCCCCCCCCTAAGCAAAATAGCATAACTTTTTTAAAAGGTTTTGAGCAACATAACTTGGCATGATTGTTTCTTAACCTATTGACTAACTTCCGTGTGAAAAATCACATTAATCCACTCAGTCATGCATAAGTGAGCACACATTAAAGGCAAAATTGTCAATTTTTAAAAGTCACAATGGTAATTTTTGGATTCTCTCTTATGAATTTTTAATGAATTCCATTTCTGGTGCATAATTTATGTCCTTTCATTGTTTATCATCCATCTCTCGACAAACTAACGCTTATCCCGACACTTAATCCATTGTTGTGGTTGCGTGTGCACCATTTAGAAATTACCCATCCCTCTTGAGTTTGAAACTTTTAAAAACCCTTAATTTTTGTGAAAAAATAACAACTCTGGACATTTTGACAAAGATGTAACATGACCTGTTATATGAACAAAATAAGTCATTTACGTGTCATGGTTGAAGGAATACACCTTAAAATCGCACAAGAAATGCCAAATTGTACTGTCAAAACAGCATAAACACTCACCCTTGTGACTTTTGAAAAGTCACACTTTTGCCTTTAACGTGTGCTCACTCATGCATGACTGAACCGATCAATATCATTTTCACGTGAAAATTAGCCAATGAACGTAGCAACACCACTGCCAAATTATTTTGCCCACAACTTATTGGTTAAACAGTTATGCGGTTGAGAAAAAGGGGGGACTTACTTTTGTTGTTGTGTTTAGATTCAAAACCTTATTAACACACGTAGTGTTGGCGTCGATACTTCTCAGACTGCCAAGGATGTTGACAAAACTAGACGGGTTTATACAGCAACCTAATGCGTGGCACAGGAAAGATCGTTTCTCCGCAAAGCTCTTATGCTGTGTAACCCTTAACATACAAGAAATACATTGGCGAATAGCATTATCTCGCACAAAAAAAAGGGTTGGTGGTAAAATTGTGCTTTTAGTTTTCATGACGACAGAGCTTACAAAGAACTTATGTTGAATGATGTTTTACATTCGCTGTAAGCAATAATGTGCTGGAGGGGGGGGGGGGTCTTTATCATTACTTTGTAAAGGCTCAGCAAATGTTGCTTTCGTTCTCATAATTGGCAGTGTAGCACAACGTGTGAATTACCAAATACATTGATTGTGTTGGATTTTTATGAAGCGTGTCAGGATTAGCGGACTGAACATGGTTGCTCGCATGTTATTCCTTTTTTGTTTCCAAATTCATTACACTATATAGGTCGAAGTCAAGTACATTGGCAACTTGGTAACAATTAAGGCATTGACGTTCATCTATTGCTTTCAAATGTATCTCTCACATTCTAATAATTCCGGCATTTGTTATTCCTGTCTATAATGTCAAACAGCTGACAAACCGATTACAAAAAAAAACATTCACAAATTCGTGGATTTTTCACAAAGCACACGACACGAATTTAGATTTTGACATTTAAATAAGAATTTTCTTTCGCAAGCATTCTCGTTCTGTTTTAACTCTCTGCTCTTTTTTTCCGTGGTTGAGACACTTGGTTTTGGACGAATTTGTAAGCGATGAATGATCGGATTGCGGAAGGTACCCTGTATTGCGAGATTTCTCTTGAATATTCCCGCCATTTTTGGTCATACAGTGGAAACACCCAGCGCTCCTTCATTTCCATTCGAATGCACGGTCAGCGTAGGAGTTCGTTTTCCCGGCGAGAGAAAATTGTTATTCTCGACGTTTTTCTTTTTGCCTCCTCCCGACCTCAAACGCCTCGGCTTGCCGCGATCATTGTCCTCGGTAGAAGATGGCGCCTTCTTGCCAGTAGCTGGCGCTGTTTCGTCATTCACCACGCAATGCGGGGCTCCTTCGTCTAAGACAGCGCCACGGGGATCCATAACCGGGTTGTCGTACCCGCCGTCGCTTCCTCGTTCTTCCCCGTAGTCCGCCCTCTCCAGCGCCTGTTCTTCGTCAAGGTTCGGCGTTTGTAAGTTTTTGTTTCGTGACGACGATCTCGTGCCTTCGGCTACGCCGGGTGGCGGCGAACTCTTTAACGTTCTTTCGACGTTATCGGATGTCGATATTTGTGGATTGTTCGTCGTCGGATTACTGTGCTCGACGGTCACGGGTGGCGGGCACGGTGTCGGGTTCTCGATATTATCGAGGTTTTCCTCCATTAGTTTTTCAGGGATGTCGTTGTTTATGTCGGACATCCGGTGTGACGGGGACAGGAGGCTGTCTTGGCTGATCATGGTATCCGTTGAGCTGGATTTGGGAATGCGGAGAAGAAGAGTTAAACTTAGAATACATAGCATATTGCACTTTCCGCCATCCCATAATAGGCAACATCACATCCGAAGGATAGCTGAATTCATTCTATTTTTTTGATACATTTTTGATTGGATATACGTCTACTTTCTTAATGAACATTATGTCATTATGTCACACTATGTATGCAGATGATTATGATACAATATTCTGATTACTTGAAGAAAGTGTGAACGTAAGAATGCTCCTGGAAAGCTAATATCATAATGGAACCCTCCACCGGGAATAGGGATTTTATGGGGGACAAAAATGTTGTTTCTATAAATGGATTTTGTTTATGATCTTTTGTTTGTTGTTCATGTATATTCAACCAGAAGTTATGCATTGATGATTTAGTTTATTCTTGTGGAAAGATAAATTGAATCTTGAATAAACTGTCTCTTATATATATAAATTATATATCTTGACTCTTGGACACTATTTCCTTCCCTCATATGACCATAAGTAGTGAGATATCAAACTTTCACTTTTACAAAGAAAATCCCTAAAAATGCTTACAATTTTTTGTTGACCATAGCATCCACCGAAGTCCTTTCACTGACTTGCTGCTCGGTGCCTAACAGCCAGTATGTGTTCATGATTCCCTTTCCCTAGATCAAGAGGAAGGCATCGACATGAAAACAGAAAACGAGGTTAGTACATACATGCCATGATAATAATTACTTATCAATTTTGCTATCTCTGAGATTGATTTATTCATTTGATATTATTTTTGTCATGATATTTGTTTAACTATTTTGATTATTATATTGCATTAAGCCAACTATGTTTTAATAATAATAATAATAATAATAATAATGGTTATTTATCCGCGCTATACACAAAAAGTATCACAGCGCTTACAATCAGATATAAAATATAAATATATACATTAAATTGCATCAACCATTGGAGTTCTCAACTGTGCCAGATGAGGCCTGGTGGCCTCTTGCTTGCTGCTTCGTTCACCAACAATTTAAGGGACAAGCCCGGTCAGCACATTATTCACAGAAGCTCTAGTATAGCACTTGAGGCCACCAGGCCCCAGATGGGTTAGCCAAGTCAAACCAAATAGTGATAGCAAAAATCATCAAAACAAATACACATTAAATAAATGAAAATATAAAACTAGATATTTGGAAAAAGATATGACTTGAGTTGTCGTTTGAAAGATGATATGGTCGGTGTTGTTCGGATGGAAGAGGGGAGTGTATTCCAAACTCTAGATCCAGCTATACTAAAACGTTTTTCTGCTATGGAGAGGTTGGTTCTCGGAATAACAAGTTTGGTGGTATCATTTAGGGAACGTAGATTACGAGCAGGTGTGTAATAAGCAATTGTGTTTACAAGATATGAAGGACCAGTACTGTTAATCAATTTATAAATGTACAGACAAAGTTTGAACTTGACACGTTGAGAAAAAGGGAGCCAATGGAGTTCCCTAATCAAAGGAGACGTATGTATATTGCGACCAACTGAAAACACTAAACGTGCGGCACGATTCTGAACACTCTGAAGTTTTTTCTGATCTTTAACACAAAGAACTGAAAAGAGACTATTACAATAGTCAATTCGAGAAAGTACAAGTGCCCTAACTGCATGATGGCAAGTTTTTTTTATTGATAAATCTTCTAATGCGCCACAGATTCTTAAGATGGAAATTACAGGTACGTACAGTATTACTGACGTGAGATGAGAGTGTAAAGCACGAGTCAATACATATGCCAAGATTCTTAACTTTAGAGGATAGTGCAATTTTATTATCACATACATTGAGTTTTACGTTGGATAGATTTTCATTGAATTGGTTTTTCCGACATAGTATAGTGAATTCAGTTTTAGAAACATTTAGTTTGAGGAAATTTGAAGTCATCCACGTGTTTATCTCAGCAATACATAACGAAATTCTTTCTAACACTTCTTGCATACTTGATGGTGAATGAGGATCAAACGCATCATATAGTTGAATATCATCGGCATAGATAAGATAGAAAAGATTGTGCTTACGAATTATAGTTGACACAGGAGTGATATAAACATTGAAGAGTATAGGGCCCATAACAGACCCTTAGGGGACACCGTATTCGCAAGTCCAAGGAGCTGAAACTTGCTCTGATATTTTAACACGAGATGTCCAGCCAGTGAGATATGAGTGCAACCATTGTAGAGCAACATTTGACACCTTAAAATTTGATTCAAGTCGTTTTACCAAGATCTTGTGGTCAACCGTGTCAAAGGCTGCACTCAGATCCAGAAGCACAAGAAAAACCGCCTTTCGTTGGTCGAAATAAGATAATGTGTCATTTTGAAGCTTTAGAAGAGCAGTTTCAGTACTTTTAGATTTTAGATTTTAGTTGTAATAAATGAATCTATCTATCTTTAATAAAAACATTTTATGTCTGAAACTTTGAAGTACATTGAAAGTGGAAACATGTCTTTAGCGGAATCGTTTTATTTTACACAATCTTGAACATCTATTTACGGACAATATTTGTGTGTTTCCAATCGAAATTCCATTACAATCTAACACAAGTCATGTGTTCTTCAGGAGAACTCTGTTTTTTTAACGTGCATTGATAGGTAATTTATCATGCACATAATGTTTTCTTGTCTCGGGAAGAAAGAGTTAGCCATTGTAATGGTATTCTGTTAGGAGCATGTTGGAACGTCGTGATTTTTATTTTACTTTTGGCGGCTAAATTGTCAGAAGATAGCCCAGGCTACACAACGCGAAAGCCACACATTCCGACACCTCCACTCATCTACACGCACCTTGATGTTGACCTGGCCGCGATTCTCCATCACGTATCCGCCCAATTCGCGGAGAACGCAGGCCGTGTCCTCACTGATGTGGATTTTCTGGGGTAGACTGTTAGACTCCATCCGCGAGGCGGTGTTGACGGTGTCGCCAAAGAGACAGAACCTGGGCATGGTCAACCCAACCACCCCGGCTGCTACGGGACCTGCAACATTTTGAAATGTTCCTTCCCGTTATCATTTTATCATTTTTTGTCATGGCGCTCTGTCAAATTTGATTATGTTGTTCATTAGCCCATGCGCAACCTCTGAACATGTGGGCCACGGAGACATATAAATCATATAAACCATCCTTTTTTTTCTCCCCCAGTAAAAGTTTAAAAAAAAAGTATTCTATAAAAAAAAATGATTAAACATCTAATTGCAATGACCAATTGATAGCTGATTTGAATGGCGAAATGGTGATTGATAATGCCATTGTTTTCAAAATACATTTGCTTACATGCTGCGTATTGTTTTTGTTTTTTTTGTAACTACATCCACATGAGCGCATCAACAATCGACAAATCCCTATTTGCCAAAAGTAAAAGAAATCACCACATTATACAAATGATTGTAAATTCTAAAAGAAAAAAGAAAGAAAGAAATCCACGGCTTTGCCGTAGAGGAAGACACCATGTTGAATATCACCGTGATTCTGGCAGGGATAGCATACGAAGAGTGGCACTAGAGGTCGAGTTAGTTTTAGAGATATGGTTAGTGTTAGGGTTAGATTAAATAAGCAATTGGCTTCCACTATCTAGTCGAATGATTGTGAAACACTAGCACTTATATAATAAGAAACGAATTGCTTATTTAATCTAACCCTAACCAGACCTCTAGTGTTGCTCTTCGTATGCTTTTGGCAGGCGGTAACATCAAACCGCATTCTCTGTGTGTGAATACATTTGTTTTTTGCGAACGGATAAAAAAATGGCACGTGTTCTTTACCCGTGTTGATGCCGATCCGGATGCGGAGCTGGTGATCCGGTTTGTGCCGGACACGGAACTGCTTAACGCCGGTTAGGAGCTCGAGTGCAACCATGGCGATCTCACCGGCGTGACGGATCCCGTTACGCCTGGGCAGGCCGCTGACCACCATGTAGGCATCGCCTATCGTCTCGACCTGGGTAGGGAGGGGGGGTAGAGGGAGAGGGAAAGACAGCGAGAGAGATAGAGAGAGAGAGAGAGAGAGAGAGAGAGAGAGAGAGAGAGAGAGAGAGAGATGGAGACAAACAGAGCGGGGGAGAGAGAGAGAGAGAAGGAGAGAAAGAGAAAGAGAGAGAGAGAGAGAGAGAGAGAGAGAGAGAGAGAGAGAGAGAGGGGAAGACATACATTTTCAATTTTCGTTTTCATGAGTAAGTGGTTTTACAGGTTCGTCATGCTTGTTTCGAATTTGAAAGAAAGTCATTGCGTCGAACGTGACGATGGTGCACGTTTTTTTAAGCACACAAGGGCACGCATGAGGATGCAGTTTTTCGACATGTCCAATAAATTGCCTTTGGCATTTGCGCTTGGCTACGGTGCGTGCGTGAAAAAAAGTATCGCCTGATTTCACAATCAATATAGAGTGCTGAGTTGTTTTCCAAAAGTGTTTATTAGGTCTTTGCGGAACTTTGTTCAGGAGAGCCAAAAATCAATATGAAATTTAAAGGTCAAAAAAAAAAATCCACTATAAATCACTTGTGAGTTCTTGAACAATAGTTTTGCATGTATGGCGGTTATTTGCATACATTGAAATGTTAGTCCTGAAGAAGGGACACACCATGTTTATAATTTGAAGATCGGAATATTTTCAATATTTTCAATCAAGTGTTATCCGTTACAATACTTAATGAGGTGATTAGGATATGCAGGGTGTTCTATTCCACAGTAAAATACCTAAAAGAGTTAAATTCAAAACTCAGGAAAATGTTTTCTTATGTTTAATTTGATTGTGATGAATTCAATGTTTTCTTGTTATTTTTCTTCGACGAGGCAAAATGATAAAAATCACATAATTGAGCTTTGGAGGATACAACATCGTTTGAGACTAACTGCGCCGACTTCGTCATCATAACCATACCTTGTAGACATCAAAGCGCTCGAGCACGGCGTCGAAGCACGTGTAGAGATCGTTGAGGAGGTCGACGACCTGCATGGGGGTGCTCTGAGCGGAGAGGTCAGTAAACCCGACTACGTCACTGAAGTAGATAGTCACGTGGTCGAAGAACTCCCCAGGAAACTGGTTTCCTTTCTTCAGCTCCACGGCTACCACTCTAGGGGGGGGGGGGGGGGGGGGGGGTGAATGGGATAACGTGCGCCTGGATAAAAATGCTTGAAGTGGTGGTAAACCAATAAGACCTATACGGATACATGTACAATGGTGCTTTGATTTTCAATAACGCAATATAATGTTGTAATTTGACAATAAACTACATTGTTTCGAAAAAAAATATTTGGTAAAATCTCAAATTAATTGTCTTGTTAGAATCATACATTCCCGTATATCTCTCGATAAACTATTTTATAAACACAGCTTCATAAGATATGTATAGTAATAACAGTACATTTTGTTGTCAGTAGTTGAAAAAAACCTGATCTTTTCCGTATCGAATTACTTTTAAGCATAGTCGTACACAAAAGAGCTAACGTAAATAGAACAAATAATCACAGCGAGCCTGAGAGAAAAGAACATTGTTTGCGCTGAAGAATGACTCATGTTTATTGACATGGCATCACATGGCTGCCATTCAACAATTAAGTACTTTAAATTAAACCTTTTAATGCAATTAGATATGCCATCGTATCGGCCTGCTGCGTCACCAATGGCTACGTCGAACACAAATGTAATTACTCCGAGAAGGCGTAATGTCTTTTTATTAGTTTAAGTGGAAGATTTGATTTAAAATCTATGTCTGGCATGGCCGTAATTATTATTAGCAAGCCGGAGTTGACCATGGTAGTGATGTTTAGGTCAGACGTTGGCTTGCATATACGCAAGGCAATCGTGGTTTGTGTGAGGCCAATGGTACCAGGTGTTCAGAAAACAATCCTCGTCATTCTGGGCCCTGTGTCGCAAAGTATGAGTATATCGCAACAATTGCAAAGTTGCAAACTCATCGTTTAAAAAACAAACGACTGCCTAACTTATTTCAAATCCAAGCCTCTGCATGATTTTTCATTTAATTGTATAGTTACGATAGATCCCCTCATGCTTCGATCAATATGAAAATCTTTTTTTTTTCTTTTGGCTTTTTACGTGGGCGTTGAGTAATACGGATTTACGATTGATATCTATCGCATATCAGTCATATGTTTGATCTATCGATGATCAATCGAGTTCTATTTTATACGGGCCCCTCTCAATGGAAATAATCTTACCGTTTGCATGCAGTCGGGTTTTATAAATATCTATATTCCACGTACTAAGAATGTTGCTATATGATTGGTCAAGAGTTAATCACGTGATGAAGCGTAGTTTTTCCCATCAGATCACCTGAGAAGAAAAGTTCGTTACACTCTACGTGATAGTACTTTTTGGTTTCGCTGATCTCTTCACTCCTCACAGTCCTAATGCGTGATTAATATTTTGAGTACGCGCGAAATAAAAGTGCGTTACACTCGGACTATCAGTTTTAGCTCGACGCAGACGACGTCGCGGTGCGCGGTAATTACAAATTTGTGGCTATAAATACCACGCTGCGCCGGGCACGGGTACGTATGTACACGCACACGTACGTACGTAGCCCATATGCAGTTCGTGTTTACCATAGACATAGTCGCGTTTCAATCAAAATGGCCCATGCCCATATTGAATTAGATTTGAAAGTACTGACGCTACTGATAGTACTGATAGCTACATCCAGATCGCCTCCGAAGTGATAGCTACATCCAGATCGCCTCCGAAGTGATAGTTCGTCCCATCACCTTCCCCAACGTTGATTATTTGCTTACTATTTGGGGTTTTATTTCTATTTATTTATAATTTGTATAAGCATTTTCTCTATCAAGCTTGATTCCTCTTCTTCCTTTTAACGATATGCAACATCGTTCGCTACTCACCGCGCTTCCTAAAAATGCGTAAGAGATAATGACCCTCTCGTAGTTTCTATTCTCATTGAAAAAAACCCTCTCTATAAAGGAGTATCATACAGAAAAGGAAACTCGCGCGCTGTTTCCAAATCAGATCAGATCAGATCAAATCAAATCAAATCAC
>OZ022584.1:11110975-11113475 GCA_963669155.1 Arbacia lixula
ACGGGGCCCTGGACTAATTGAATGGGACGCCAAATAAAACATACATCATGAAACATTATTATTGGTGCAATATTATAGAGTTTGTCCTCGGAATCACGTTGGAATATTGACTTTGTCCACATTATAATTACAACGGTTAATTAAAGTCACCCACTGGTTTGATTCTGCGATAAATATCATTGATTTTGTGACAGCACTCGGTGATTTATCGTACGCCCCATGAAGAAGGTCTCCGTTTAGTACGCGGTCTAAATTAAGCCACCGTTGGGAAAATGTCCGTTGACGTAATGGAATGATGGCAAAATACGCACAATAGACTTCTAATTATAGCCTTCTGAGACCGAATTAGCTATTTCTATCGCTCAATTTTTACAAATTCTGTCTCTCGAAAGAAAAAACGTCTTAAGAAAGAGGAAGCGTGAATCCCTTACCTCTTTAAGATCTCGCTTGATGGCTTTGGTGAGGTGGAAGTCTTGGATCTGAACTTTCCGTAGCACCACCGTGTTCGCATTGAATGTCGCGAAGGTAAAATTCTTCGCCTTTTTCATTTTCGCCTTGTCGCCTCTGCCCTTCGAGGACACCGTAGACAGCAGAGATTGCTTGCTGAGCGCACCTGAGAGGTTCTGCAGCCGGTAATTGGACGGAAAGGCCTGTAAGGGGATGAAGTAAGATATAATATTTCCACGGGAACAAATGAAATCCGTCCATGTGCGGAAATGTAAGCCTTCCAGCAAGTAATTAGATATCTTTAGATTATCATTTACGGAGGTCTGCTATTTGTAAACTGAGAGAATAAGACTGAGTGAACAAAGATTGAATGCACGAGTGTAAATGTAGCTTTCACACACATCAACAAGGCGAAGGGTAACGCAGGCAGATTTTTCTTTCAACAAACATTTCAACATTGCTCACGACGAGGAATCAGTGTTGGTTCTGTTATGCCTGTACTTCATCAATTTCCATGTCGTAAACCTGGGATAAGCCTTACCATGCTTACCTTAAACCCAAATATCACGTCTGTTCTACATTCATCCCGAGATTGCTGATGTTTCAACATTCATGGTTCGATTGCCATTTTGTGAGTTTTTTGGGTCCATCTGTTGTCTTGTTTTCTATATAAGTGTCCAGCCCAACTCCATTTCATCTCTTTAATCTTTACTAGAATATCTTTGACCTTTGTTTTCTTCCGTAACCGACATACAATTATCTATTTTCATTGTACAAACTGCACACTAGTTAATGCAACGCAACGGAGAACACACGAATTTTTATGCGTAATTGTACTCGTTTTAATCCACGGACTGTAAACAACAGCATGATGTTTAGCGCACCCTGGGGTAGAGGGGCAAAATGGATACTGGTGAACGTGAGCATTCATGTTCCTAACAAATCAGAAAGGGAGAAGGGGGATGAGGGTGGGGTGAGTTGTGAGCTCACAAAATGAGTAATAGACATCGTGGATAGGTAGTTAGCTATGTATCGGGTAGGAACATAAAGAGAGGGGGAGAGACAAGAGAGAGAGAGAGGGGGGGGGGTGGGAGAGACAAAAAGAAACAAAGAGGGAGATAGAGGGAGAGAGAAGGAAGAGAGGGTGATGAGACTTGCAGATTGAGATGAAAGAATACCGGGCGATGAAAAGTGTGTGAGCGGGCGCAAACGGGCAGGAGAGAGAGAGATAGAGATACAGAGGGACAGATAAAAAGAGGGTGGGCGAAAGGAGGGGTGCAATTGAAGAACAGAACAACGAACGTAAACAGAAAAGTGGATCTGAAGGAAATTTATATCAAAGAGGAAAACTCGGAGAAAACAATCGAGGGCAAGGGGAAACCAAGAAAGAACAACAAAGGATGGCGAAATGGAAACAAAGAAATAAGATAATTACACAGAGAGAGAGAGAGAGAGAGAGAGAGAGAGAGAGAGAGAGAGAGAGAGAGAGAAAGAGAATGAAGCTGAAGAGGAAACGCAAGTGTTGAACCCAAGTACTCAGAGGGACTTTTCCGACGTAAGTGGCCCCAAATCCCCAGATTGGTAAACGCTAGTGCCCTTCAAGGGCTCCCCGAGCCCATTTACATACCTACGACGTACTCAGCACGCACGTAACGACTAGATCACGACCCCGTCGTAAAATTTTACGTTGCATATACAGTACATATCCTGGAACGCTTCTTAAGACATGTAACATATTTACTACTTCTTCTTTTTTTCAACTTTGTCTTCCTTTAGATAAGTGTTGTATAAAATTAGTCGGTATCCAATAGTGAGATCGGAACTGCATTCGGTGTAGGCATGTTGTCGCGTTGGGTCGCGTCGGAGTCAGACCGACGAGTGTCTACCACCATTAGACGCAGCCGTGGTATGGAAAGCGCAATAAGGCACGGTTGGCTAAGTGGCATTGTGCAGGGTTTTGCTAAAGTTGAGAATTTTTTTTTGTTCTCGGTTAACGACGTATTAGCGGTAAGCCTCGCTAAGGGTTTGCGATCAGGGTAAGATGAGAAAATAT
>OZ022584.1:11118475-11125975 GCA_963669155.1 Arbacia lixula
TGGCGTCACAGTGCCTAACTACTGTAGTTTGATGGAACGCCGCATTTTGTAACACAGGGATGTTCGGAGTACGATGCATGGATTTACCGAGGACAACGAGTCAGAAGATGTAATGCTCAACTGTAGGCTTACCTGTAAATCGAGAATGGAATAGTCTGACAGTCTATTTCCGTAATCGTCTATGATCACTTCCCCGGTTATTCCTGTAATGAAATAAGTGAGAGTGATTGGCATTTGCCCCGTGATGTTTTCACCTACCCAATTGCCCCTTCTCTTTCATTATCTCTTTATCTCTTCCCTCTCTCCATCTCTCGCCTATATATATATATATACAGTGAAACCTGTCTATAGTGGCCACCAAGGGAAACAAAAATTGTGGCCTTTATAGACAGGTGGCTGTTATAGTCAGGTTCTTTAACACATGATCTCTCTACGGGGAAATTATATTAGTGGCCACTATAGACAGGTTGGCTGCTATAGACAGGTGCCACTAAGGCAGGTTTGACTGTATATATATCCAGCCTCTCCTATCTCTCTCTCTCTCTCTCTCTCTCTCTCTCTCTCTCTCTCTCTCTCTCTCTCACCTACATACACATACACATTATAACGTATATTTTCAAATTAGAAGGCCTTATTTCAACCAATTATCTCGTCGTCGATGTCACAGCAACGATCACCACATTGAGATGATCCAGCACAGCATCGAATGCCTGAAACGCTTGATAATCACCGATGATTATTTACAAACTCTCGAAAGAGTCGTATAAATATCAATACCAACGAACTTTCCCTCCAAGAGCTGCGATTTAATAAGAATTAATTGCATCGGATTCCAAGCACGAACGAATTTGACATTCAATTAATCGAATATTCAATGCGATCTAAAAAGGGAATGAAGCCTGAATTACCCTTGTAGCAAGCTGGTCGGCTTCATACCAGAATAATCAGAGAGATCGCTTGACGTAGGTTTGGACAAAAAACACTCCGGGCAAAAAAAAAAAAGATCTCTGATGGCTAAATACAGTGAAAATTAGTGTCTCTTTTTTGCTGTAATTGTTGCCAGTTCAAAAGAAACCCACAACCACGACGTGTTTAGCTCAGTTAGAAAACCTAAAGCGATGTATCACACTGACTATTGAAATGACTTAATAATGTAAAGTTCGCTCCTGAACATAAGTATATAAATTTCATCCCGTCTGTATTATGTTACTCTCAGTATTAACGTATTTAACTAATCGAAAGTATGAAAACGCACAATGAACGCGTACCACTACTCGCCTACCACATCAAAGTCATATTCAACAAAAATGAACAGACGATTTAATGCCAATTACACGACACAGACAACTTCACAAGTGTCAATGCTCCCTCCCACCACAGGAAAACAGATTTTTTGAAAGCTTTTGTGTCGTTTTGGACAAAAACTAATTGGAATGGTTATCCTGAGATGTGTTTTCAGTCTCATTTCATTCTCTTCATCGTCTGGCGTGTCTAGAATGCAGTATATTCGTGTACGTGTATGGTCTGTGGGTGAATGTGTGTGTGTGTGCTTCATATGTGTTTGTATGTGTATTATATGCAGGCTGCAGCATGTATGTGTTATCGACAAATATATCTATTTGTATATCTGTCTATCTATCTATCTATCTATCTATCTATCTATCTATCTATCTATCTATCTTTCTATCTATCTGAATTTATTACTATTTACATATCTACCTATCTATCTATCTATCTATCTATCTATCTATCTATCTATCTACCAATCTATCTAAAATGATTTTATGTATTTTTATGTAAATATATATTATATATATATATGAATTAATATCTTAATCTTCCTATCTATCTAGCTATTAACATGATTAATACATTCGGTCCATACATTATTAGAAATATATGTCCTTAATCACATTAATGCGTCAAAGCGCCAACTTCTATTCAACCGCTCCGTTCGATCTCTTTATCTACCAGGTCATGTTTTTCTTTCTTTCTTTCCTTTCATCCTTTCACTTATTCATCCATTGTATCTACGGGATTCAGTCATTCATTCATCCATCCATCCATCTATACCTTCAAACGAAATGTTCCCCCGCATCAGGCTGCCAACTAGCAATCCATCAAGGGGCGGAAGATGCGTTTCCATGGAGATATTCACGGCATGAGCGTAGAGGAACACGGCGTCGTGCAAGTACGCTGACAATATCGAAGGCTGGGGAGTAAAAGCGAAGAGAATGGTTTAGGAGAGGGAGAAATAATGGGGACCTGGACGGAAGGGACAGGAGAGAGAGAGAGGGAGAGAGATAAGTGGGGATGGCGGAAGTGGAGATGGAGAAAGAGTGGATGTAAGACAAAAAGGACAAAACATGAATAAACTATTAAAGGAGTAGGATGAGTACACTGCAAATCAAAAGACGAATGACACAAGAGCTGACGATGACACAGGTAATGACAACGAGGATGGTGACGGTGATGATGACGAAAGTTATTGTGTCGTTTAGCTTACAGTGACGATACTGATAACAAAAAGGTAGGAGAGGAAATACGAACAAGAATAAGAAACACAAAAAGACATGAAAAGGTAGAAGAAAAGGAAGGAGAAGGAAGAAACGAAGGTAGCATAAACTTGGTCAAGCGACAAGAATAATCCACAAGTATTATTCGTCAAGCGATTCAATGATATATTCCGACACACACAAACACCGATCCTAAAAATATTCTAGTAAACGATATGTTTTTGCATGGCATGAAGTTAAGTCAACTTACAGAGGTTATTTTTCGTAACGGTGTTTTTCATCCCTGTCTCGGGTTTTCCTCCTAGCATGCGCGAGCCCCATTGTGTCATTCGCCATGTTCCTACACATGAGGGCGGTCAACATTGTTAGAAGACGGATGTTTCTGGTCGAGCGTCACACCGAGCCAGCGTATCAATTTCTCAATGTTGCACGTTTTCAGCTAATCAGCCACTCCGGCTCAACATATATGGGGAAGAAGCTTATCAAAACGCATCAAGAAAGCTGGCTGCGTGGTATCGAAATTAAATCCACGGCCTTGCAATTCACCAGGTCTATACAAGAGCGGTGTTAAATGGGTTAGGTATACAGACCGGGCAAAGTTGGCTTTTAGCAGAAGGTTGTGTAACAAAATAAGAAATAGCCAATCTGCTAGGCAGGGTTTTGTGAATAGAGATTTAGACAGTGGCTTCACTTACGTATATACCGTACTTATGTCACGAACGTTGCATTGACATTCAGAGGAATTGCCATTTTATCTAAGGTATGACCTTGTGTGTGTATGGGTATCTGTGTGTGTGTGTTTGTGTGTATGTGTGTGTATGTATGTATGTGTATGTGGTAGTGCATGTCTATCTGTTGGCAAATCTTTTCTCCTTTTCCTTTCCATTTTTTTTCTCCATGTATCCCCCTTTCTCTATCTCTATGTTCCTCTCTTTGTTTTTCACTGTGACATCTATATTCATGGTCTGTCTGTCTGTTTGTCTGTAACCTCCCTTCCCCCCCCCCCCTCGTCTTTCTCCCCCTAGCTCGTTCTCTCTCTCTCTCTCTCTCTCTCTCTCTCTCTCTCTTTCTCTGCCTTTTTGTTTTTCATTTTCCTTTGTTTTTCCTCTTCTATCTCTACATTTTCATTATATGTTTAATTACTGCAAAAAAACCGTAATGTCAGTAACCAATGGTAAATATGAATTTTACTAATAAACAACAAATGTCATCGTCACATTTCCAATTAATGTAATGTTCTAAACTGTTTTAGCTTTCAATTGGATTAGTTTCCAGGGCCTCTTTTGATAAATCAAATAAAAGATAATATGAATGCCCTTCATCAGACTAATGCCTGTATGTGAAATAGGATATATACTATAGTATGGAGGTGAATTCATCGAAGCTTGCGTGGGGAGCGATTTAATTGTCTTAAGCTATCTTCGCATCTTAAGCGAAGGTCGTATGGGATCATTAATGTGGTATGCATGACTTGATCTTGCAATTCTATTCTTCTAGCTCAGACATTTTATAATCTCCCCAGAAAATATATGATCTGAATACAGGGTTGTGTGGTTGCGCAAGGCTAAGTATCCTCTTTACCAAGAAGCGCACTTTTCCTGCCAATGTCGATGACAACTCATCCGTGCTTCTCGGGAATAAAACAGCGAAAGCTTTTCTCTCTGTTTGTGATTATATTGTATCGCTCGGGTAACTCCGCCGCTTTTAAACGCAATGATTTCCAGTTTAATTTTCTGCTTCAATTGCTAATGATATTATTGTTTGTTGAGCGTTATCGGATCTTCTTCCGCATAAGATAGCTGTTTCAATGCCAGTATATTGGAGTGCATTGTTTGTCGAGAAATGTCATCTTGTTGTTAGGGTTAGAGCTATATTCTACAAATCGATATATCATGCCAAAGAGGCATAAAAAAATGTCAATTCATGAGGTTCGCAATAGCAGATATATGGATACAATATCTTGAATATCTAACGCAATGTTTTACGTCTTGCAAACACTTTATAGCTTCGCCTACAACTCGAAATATGGCATAAACTCTTTATCTTTGATGACTTTACCATGATACAAAGGTAATTTCCATTGAATTTATAATCGCAAAATGTGTATCCCTGTTTAGAAAGCGATTCTTAGCGTGGGCATTATGTCATAATAGGGGAGTTAGGATTAGGATAGGTTTAAAGGTATATGTTTGATTTATCCACACTTTATTCTTTAAATGTGAACAAACCTGCTCGCCAGATTAACGAGAAAACATGACGAATCACTGAGAGGAGGATGCAGAGTAGGGAACGAAGGAGATGAAATAGGAGGAGTTTGAGAAACGTCAAAGAAAAAGCTAGACAAAAAGTGGTGACATGATATAATTCAAATATTATGACGAGGGGGGGGGGGGGGGGGTGACCCAATGCACTAATGGCTAGAAGAAAGACAAAGATGGAAGAAAAGAAAATGAGATGGAAAAAAGAACAGGATGATGCAGGATGCGGGGAAAAGGCAAGCCGGAAGAAGCGGGAGAAGAAGAAACACTTAAAACCAATGGAAAACGAGAAATGATAAGAAAAGGGCCAAAAATGAAGGAGAAAGAAAAGGACAACAACAAGCAAAAAGACAAAAGGGAGAATAGTGGCGACGAAGGAGTATTACTGCGTACATGCAAATTATCTAAAATACGAAGATGTGGTCCTCCCTCATTCAATTACCCGACCATTGTGACTGCATGCAGCACTCGTTTAGTGAAAACATTGTGTCATGAATGTACAAGAAAGACGCATCACTTCACTCAATAAGGTATATCGACGCTCACGATGATACGCCGCAGAGAAATGTTTAATGTGCTTGCGAGTTTTCTGATCGTTGAAGCAAGTCACAAACTGCATTATTCGAATAAATGAAAAACGAAGTCTTTGTGTGTACGCACTCTCCTGTTGAGAAGCTTTTAGGCACAATTCGGATGTGTAGCGTGAACGACAGAAAGCAATTTATCCATTAAAGAAGTAGTTCGCCACTGAAAACTTCCTCCTTACGGCAAAAAGCGTCGAATCCCAGTATTATCTCTCCTCTAGACACAAAATGGCTTGCTTGACTAGTAAAGGAAGGGAAGTGTTATTCTACTGCGATTGCACAATATAAATATTCACATCATTGGAGGAAAATGTTGTAAGACTGGTCTATCCCTCCGTTCTCATTCAAGGTCGATCATCACTGAGGACTTCTCATATTCCAATCACACAGGTATGTTTATTTTCATTACATTGGAAATACTCTCACGTAAAGGTTGAACATTGGATTAATCTATCAATGTTTGAATGTAAACACAAGTGTCTTCTTAGTTGTTTATTTCACTTTTTTCAGTAAAAAGGTCGTAGGTCGTAGTTACTCTAACTTTCGAAGTGCACATGCATACAACAGCATACACCAACATGGAAGATTCACAATTTTCCAAATAGACTTTACTAGAAAAACAAAATATGTTTCAAAGTCTGGCAACAATTAGTTGCAGCTCACGTTAGCAGGGAAAGAGAAAGTATGGAGGGGCGCTCAACGTGATCGAATGAATTTATAAATAACGCATTATATTAGATTCTTCGATTTTAGTGACGTCACGTCCGCATTCAGTCGACGACAGTGTAATTTGATCCAGAAGTTACTTTTTGTGGGATTCGTTTCGAACTGGCCATGTCGATAAGGATCCGATTAAACTGTACAGCTTTGCATAAATAACGGGTTGCTTTTGAGCTTAAGAAGATAAGCGAGTATTATTACATCAAAGGGACGGCGCTGCGCCATCATAGTCAAATGGTGTATGATAATTGATTATGGTTCTAGTGAAGATTGTAGGTCGGGACAGTTGTACCGATGAAATGTACTGTACAATTCTTACAAAAGAGAGTGAAGAGCGTGTGAATTCAGCAATAAAGGAAGAGGAGACATAGTTTCCGAGAAAGTTGCAGAAAACATTAGATTTGTAGAGAGGTAAATTGATTTCACCACCTTACACTAGTTGTTGTACCCAACGCGCAAACGGATCTTGACCCGTCTCAAATACCCTCAGCTGAATATGACAATGCGATCGTCTGCTCGAAGTGACAGGAAGTCATTATAAGCCATCAGGAAATTAGCGTGATATGTGTGAATAGAGTACTTCTACTTGCATCCTTCACATATATCCGCTAAACTCCCATCAAATTAGCAAATTAGAAAAAGGATGTGCGCTCGATGTGCAATTAAGTGCAAAAATAAGTTGTAAGAGTCCATTTCTAATTTGAAACAAATTTGTATTATCCCCGGATTAGGAGGCGAAGCGGAAGAGATTAATGAGCTCAAAATACGGTGTCAACTTTACTACTGGGTGGAAGGTGTGTGTATCAGTGTGGCAACGTATTTGTGCAAGCCATACTGACGAGTATACCATTTCAGCATATAACTTGAAGGATGAACGCCATACAACAAACATGGCAAATGATGATTGTACCAAGCTTGATTTATTTATCGTCCTAAGCAGTGTCGTGAAAAATACTCTCTAAATTTCCGTTTTTTTAGGCGACCTAACGTATCAAGAATTGGTCTTGCTTTTATCTTTTTGAGAATATTATTCCTTTACATGTTTTACGTGCTTCTTATTATGACAAATTTTTCTTTTAGATTTCTCACGTTTAATACGAGGTGAATGTACGGTGAAGAATACAGACATCAAAAATGTATGTATATTTCCTGAATCAACATCATTGTGTGTTATGCTACATTAACTTTATGCTACAATTATGCTTTATTATGCAGAAATCAACGTGACAACCTCATCACTCAGGGCCTTTGCATTCTCCAATGACGTCAAACACATCCATATTTTAAAGCATTTTGTGGAAAAAAAAGATGTTATTGCGAATCTAACTAAGATGTTGAATGTATTTTTTCAATGTCATTTTATGATTCATGACATTTTCTCTAACACGTGTGTGTGTGTGTGTGTGTGTGTGTGTGTGTGTG
>OZ022584.1:11128475-11134549 GCA_963669155.1 Arbacia lixula
CACGACCACGCTCATTTGATACGGCATACTCGTGTAATTCATTTGTAACGGTGATCAAAGCTAAATGGAACTTAAAGTAATTAAGATTTCTATCCCCTAGGACCATTTACTTTGCTATATGAGCTGTGCTCGAGAGCTGAGACATTTAGACGAATTCAACCGAGCTAGATGTAGGGCTCTAATTGATGTCAGCTCGTGCATGAGTATAGCAACGAAATTAACATCTCAATGGAGTCTGGGGAGAGAGATTTCTTAATGGATCACTAGTAAAACAAAACGGAAAGTGGAGAAAATATATATTACGTTTTTCTTGATATTGATGCTCGATCATTTCCTCAGTTTATTAAATGCAATACTATGTATTGTTGAAGATATCTACTGCGAGAATTTGAATCGAGCCAAATACTAATCATACTAGACAAAACAAAAGTATTAGTTCACGTTAAGATAGATCACATTATTGTTGTACATTTCAAATTAAACACCCAAGTGATTTGTCTCCAATTAAAATCTCTTCGAAATATTTTAAGTTCTGTGTTTATTGCTATACGATTTTTAATGTTCTTATCGCCTTACCTCTACGGTTCAAGCCTACTCATGACACTGTGTTTTTCAGCAAGATACTTAATGCACATAGCTTCTTTCCACTCAGAAGTTTGAATGGGTACCTAGTAGAAGTTGGGCGATTATGTGAATTATATTGATCCACTGCCGATTTCATATAGTGGGTAGGATGGTGCACATAATGTATGCATGATACGCTTCTTGTATCCATTGACCAGTGGGCTGTTTCACCAAGCTCTTCGTAAGTTACGAACGACTTTACGAACGACTGGTGATCCCTTCCTGAGCCAAATGCGATACCACACTTTGTCCATTCAGAATCTGATATAGCACAAGAAGGGATAACCAGTCGTTCATAAAGTCGTTCGTAACTTACGAACAGCTTGGTGAAACACCCCAGGTTCATCTTTGTAATATCACTCTTAATTCAGTCTATGGAATACGACATGGGACATACCTTGTATGCAATAATTATACACAAATTATAGAAAAGAAATCACCCACCACAGAGACTTTTCTGAACTCCTACCTCATTGTCACCACCAGCACACTCCGGTAAGCTTCCTCCAGCTCCGCGATCGTATCGTTGGCGAACGGGCTGAGGATGGGCTGCCATGGCAACGCGAAGCCCTGGTCGGGGAAGAGCTCGATAGCGACGAAGACGAAGCCCGAGTCCTCGGCGGTCATGCCGAGCTGGTGTGCGGCGAGGAGGAAGGTCTGCTGGTCCCCGTCCAGAGAGGTCACACCTCCAACGAGCAGGAAGATGACTACGGTGAAGAGAGGTGGGGGAACGAAAAATGAATTTTGTGATACATACAATATAATAATATTATCTTTCAAATGATCACACTGTGCACAATGGAGGAACAGTTGGGGTCAGTTACTTGAAGTCCCGTACTATAATTGAAGACGTCACACGAAATATCTAATTATTAAAGATGGCTTTACAATTCAGTCAACAAAACATTTCATTTTATACTGTATATCAGCAAAATCTTTTCTCAGGACGGGACATACTAATACAAAGGGTATAGTACATAGATCAGGTGATGACCGTGAAAAATAGATAATCAGTAAATAATTGAAAATGAATGCACATGAGTAATATTGTGATATATACAAGCATCTTTACGTATAGCAGCGACATGATAGAAGCATAAATTAATGCATGCGTTCCAACCTCTTCCAGGGATGTGTCGCTACCAACAATCACAAATGTTAAGGAAGAGTTTATAAGAAAATAGGACAAAGAAAATATATGATAAACGAGTATTTGAGAAAACAAACTTATCCGCCCTTTCATCAAACAATATTCAACATGGTATTTGTTCGTGGTTTTGTTACATTCATTAGTTTATAAATCCCGCATTATCAAACAAATCAAAATGTCGACAAATTGGTTAAAGTGTTAAAATGTCTCATTAAAGAGAGCTTTATTTTCATTAACGTAAGTGTGTTTTCACAATATCATTCGACCATTTGGTAGTAGTATTCGTATATAATAATTTGCTATATGAGTAAATAATCATAAAAATTATCTCGATATCATCGTCATTAAGTCGAGTACTGCGCAGGATAATGAAAATCCGTTTTGGACGCCTTTGCAAAACGGTTCAGTAAGCTTGGCTTTGTATGCCAGATGAAATATTTAGGTTCTCTACTTCATCCTCTTCATACTTCTATATAACGTGTTATCATAATATTTGCTGACAAGTAGCAAGCATTGTTGAAGGTATCCTATAATTCTAGCTCTTGATACTTTCCTACTCTCTCCCTCTACGCTCCCAGTCTACATTTCTTTTCCCTTTCTTAGGCACATTCTGTACACTTTGTCAATCTTTTTCATTGTGCTTGTATACATCTGCTAAAAGTATTGCCGCTACTTTCGTGCCTTTTTATTGATCAATCAATCACTTGCATATACCATTCGATTGCATTCTTCCCCAAATATATTGATCGTGCGTGTCCCTTGCAGGATAAATTTCACACCGTAAAGCCGATGACGTTATCGACAACGTACTTGACGCTGTCAGGTCGTTCGGCGACGCAAGTATGCTAAAGAGGACAAGGCACGGTGGAAGAAGGATGAATTATGTAAAGTGTGCTTAAGGGCGTTATTGAAACGTCGTCTAAACCTGTCTCACTGACAATTTCATCTCCCAAGCATATCCCATGACATCGTGTATTCGAGCATACAGACCCAACGTCTATACGGATAGCATCCGACAGCCGTGTTGCCATGGCTACCCACGCCGGACAGATCCACCCTTCAGTACCGAGTTTCGCGCGCGTTCCTCGTGCCTCGGCGTGATTTATAGCCAGCCTCATGGGCATATTTGGATAGTATGCCAATTAAGAGGGGGAATTATGAGATGGGCCTTGTTCTCTGCCTTTACAGGTTTATCCCTTGGCTTTGTCATTGTCCTCGTGGAAGATTTGCAGTGTCGGCAATACGGCACACAAAATGCATTTGGCTTAACAGGCACGTGCATTGCGATAGACGGATTACGGAGTGAGAACACACACGCATGCAAACACGAAGCGTGGACGAAATGATCTAGTTCCTATTCTCTCCCTCTCTCTCTCTCTCTCTCTCTCTCTCTCTCTCTCTCTCTCTCTCTTTCCTCTCTCCCTCTCCCTCTCCCTCTCTCCCTCCCTCCCTCCCCCCTCTCTCTCCCTCTTTTTCTTCTTTCCCTTTCGTTTTCACTTCAGATTAAATCTATTCATTTCTAATATGAGCTGGGAACGTACAAATGCAGCGTGCGAATGGAAGGACTCCATATTGGCTGCCCAATCAGAATAAGCCATTGCCGTAATGCATTCACAACTTTTCACCGAATTAAGAGCGAAGCAACGCGTTATTACCATGACTTAAATCGCCTGTATCTAGTGATTAAGTTTCAATGGGTGGACTGCAGTCCGAAAATATTAGTTGATGCTACTCGGACAAACCTTAAACAAGCTTTGGGGTTACCAATCATGCCAATGGTAACGTATTGTTTGAACGACGTGAATAGAATGTAACCAAAGATGTATCAAGCGCTACGCATATCCTTGGTATTAACGAAAATGGTCTATTCAGTAAAGTTATGCGTCATTTGGTCGATTTCACAACACGAGCGCATACGGTAAGGATAATATTGGGGACGATGGTCGAGTTTGTGAGCCCAATTTCCAACATGTTTGAATTCCTTACTGACAGAAAAATTCCCTCTGATTAGCTGAAAGTGAGAACAATCTCCCACGCTATGCCATAGTTATTTTGTTTTAGCCTTTGCAGAATGTGAGTGGCGCGACAGCTTGTGTGCTGAAATGTTTATGAGATTTGCGTGAAAAATACACAATCTGCCATGACTGCAATGTTTAGCGTGTCTGCGTCTCGAAGTTTCTTGCATGTTAACAAATGTCATAAAAATGACAAACATTCGTCAGGCGATTCAAAATTCACGCTGTCATGAAGAGAATCTGTTTTTTTTTTAAAGAGCGCATTGTACTTTCAGAATATGTAACATGAACATGACGACAAATGTGTCGCACCCTTTGACTCATCGAATCATAATTCAAAATTCGGTCTATAAATCAAAATCAAAATAAAATGTAAGCTTCTCTCAAAAATGATGAATGATTGATTTGTAGCAGTCGACATTCACATGATATATATATATATATATATATATATATATATAGAGAGAGAGAGAGAGAGAGAGAGAGAGAGAGAGAGAGAGAGAGAGAGAGAAAGTGTACATACAAATATGGATTGTATTAGTAATTACTTTGTTTGTTGTTGATAAAAGCTGTTAACTTTATGTCAAATTATATGCCGTGGACAAAATATTATGGTTTGCATATTGACACCAAGGTGGTGCATCAAGGGAAGATTGCTTGATACAAAGTACTTCCTCATGTCTAACTTATTATAAGGGAGGTGATAAATAAGGAAAATCCATTCCAAGTTAAGATTAACGACAAAGCCACGCGGGCGACAAGATAGCAAGGGACGAACTGTTCATAATATTCTTACATTGTCAAAATTAGATCATCTTCTTCCGTTATTATAGAAATACCTCTATGTCGCCACGTGGAGACACACACGAACGATCACAACGGATCTATGACTCGAGATCTGATAATAGCATCAGCGCAATGCAATCGTCCTTGTGATCTGAAATGCCAATCCAGCTTGATTCGATTATCGTCTCGAGTGAAGCACACCCACCCATATCACTGGCTGACATCTTAATGCTTCGTGTTTGTATTGTTAAACCACCTGCCACGACCCTTATAATTGCTTCTGTCTTTGATTGATAAAAGTCAAGGACTCAACCTTCTCATGGGAGCACGTACGTCCGTTAAATGTTATCATTGTTTTATTTTATTTACATTTATTTATAGGGCAGTGATTTGCGATATCAATTAACCAAATTGATATATAAACAATAAGTTAATAACATCAATGGCGAGGTAACATTTCACTTAAGTTATACTTTAAAGGGACCTTACTATGTCATATCTATATGGAGAGATCAAAAGGAAAACACAATCATAGATTAATGAAACAATACACAAAACATGGTAAAATATGTATGCAGTTTATAAATATGGGAGCAACTAACATGACTAAAGAACATTTTCATAACAAATGAATATTTAACGTTTTGGACAATTCATAATACTAATAAGATCAACTGAGCTTTCTGGAGTTTGCAGAAATGGTTGCGGTATGCCTTGTTGTTGTTGTTGTTGTTGTTGTTGTTGTTGTTGTTGTTGTTGTTGTTGTTGTTGATGATAATCGATGTTACTGCTGCTGCATACTTCATAACCTGGCTTCTGCAGTACGCTGTCGGAAAGTCAAAAATCCGAAATCAACCATCAGGCGTACTGAACAGACTTCAATCAGATCCACCCAAAGAAGGCTGCATTTCTAGTTCTTCTTCGTTTCGTCCGAGACGAGGAGAAATGGTCTTGTTGGTACTAGACCCAAATTTACAGGCGCACCTTTTGATTTGAAACATCCAACAGCATCAAGATTAAAAATCAAACAAGCCGCGACACAAGATGTAAGCAGTGATTTCAACAACAACAACAACATCAACAACGTCATCAATCACCACGTCTCATTAAACTTGTAACTGAAACTGAGATAAAGTCTCTGTAGGAAATCTGACGGGGGTAAAGCGGTTAGGTCCCAAAGCGTCTTTGTTTTCGCAGAAACATCGTACTAAAGTGACCAAAAACTGGATCGGACAATGCATGTCCTCGTATTACTGAAGCGAGTAGAAGGGGGGGAGGGGGGGGAGGGGGGGGGGGACTGTTACACCCACAAATGTAATAATCGCCCACAAATGTAATAACGCCCACAAATGTAATAACATTTTACCCACAAATGTAATAACGCCCACAAATGTAATAACACTTTACCCACAAATGTAATAATTTCACCCACAAATGTAATAATGCACTTCCGTAATTATATGATAAATATACATGATTTAGATAAGTTAAGACTTCCT
>OZ022584.1:11134749-11152249 GCA_963669155.1 Arbacia lixula
TAATGTTCTTATCGCCTTACCTCTACGGTTCAAGCCTACTCATGACACTGTGTTCTTCAGCAAGATACTTAATGAACATAGCTACTTTCTACACAGAATTTTGATTGGGTACCTGGTAGAAGTTGAGTGATTATGTGAATTATATTGACCCATGGACGATTTCATATAGTGGGCAGGATGGTGCACATAATGTGTGCACGATCCGCTTCTTGTATCCATTGACCAGTGGGGTGTTTCACCAAGCTGTTCGCAAGTTACGAACGACTTTACGAACGACTGGTGATCCCTTCTTGAGCCAAATGCGATACCACACTTTGTCCATTCAGAATCTGATTTAGCACAAAAAGGGATCACCAGTCGTTCGTAAAGTCGTTCGTAACTTACGAACAGCTTACTGAAACACCCCCAGGTTTATCTTTGTTACATCCCTCATAATTCAGTCTATGGAATACGACATGGGACATACCTTGTATGCAATACTTATACACAAATTATAGAAAAGAAATCACCCACCACAAAGACTTTTTCTGAACTCCTACCTCATTGTCACCACCAGCACACTCCGGTAAGCTTCCTCCAGCTCCGAGATCGTGTCGTTGGCGAACGGGCTGAGGATAGGCTGCCATGGCAACGCGAAGCCCTGGTCGGGGAAGAGCTCGATAGCGACGAAGACGAAGCCCGAGTCCTCGGCGGTCATACCAAGCTGGTGTGCGGCGAGGAGGAAGGTCTGCTGATCCCCGTCCAGAGAGGTCACACCTCCAACGAGCAGGAAGATGACTACGGTGAAGAGAGAGAGAGAGAGAGGGGGGGGGGGGGGGGGGAGGGGGAACGAAAAATAAATATTGTGATACATACAACATAATCATAATATCTTTCTAATGATCACACTGTGCACAATGGAGGAACAGTTGGAGTCAGTTACTTGAAGTCCCGTACTATTGAAGACGTCACACGAAATGTCTAATTATTAAAAGAGGGTTTACAATTCAATCAATAAAACATTTCATTTTATACCGTATATCAGTAAAATCTTTTCTCAGGACGGGACATACTAATACAAAGGAAATAGTCCATAGATCAGGTGATAACCCTGAAAAATAAATAATCAGTAAACAATTGAAAATGAATGCACGTGAGTAATATTGTGATATATACAAGCATCTTTACGTAGAGCAGCGACATGATAGAAGCATAAATGCATGCGTTCCAACCTCTTCCAGGGACGTGTCGCTACCAGCAATCACAAATATTAAGGAAGAGTTCATAAGAAAATAGGACAAAAGAAAATATATGATAAACGAGTATTTAAGGAAACAAACTTATCCGCCCTTTCATCAAAAAAATATTCAACATGGTATTCGTTCGTGGTTATGTTACATTCATTAGTTTATAAATCCCGCATTATCAAACAAATCAAAATGTCAACGAATTGGTTAAAGTGTTAAAATGTCTCATTAAAGAGACCTTTATTTTCATTAACATAAGTGTGTTTTCACGATATCATTCCACCATTTGGTAGTAGTATTCGGATATAATAGTTTATTATTTGAGTAAATAATCATCAAAATTATCTCGATATCATCGTCATTAAGTCGAGTACTGCGCAGGAGAATGAAAATCCGTTTTGGGCGCCTTTGAAAACCGGTTTAGTAAGCTCAGCTTTGTAAGTCAGATGAAATATATAGGTTCTCTACTTCATACTCTTCGTACTTGTATATAACGTGTTACCATAATATTTGATGACAAGTAGCAAGCATTGTTGAAGGTATCCTATAATTCTAGCTCTTGATACTTTTCTACTCCCCCCCCCCCCCCCCCTCTACGCTCCCAGTCTACATTTCTTTACCCTTTCTTAGGCATGTTCGGTACACTTTGTCAATCTCTTCCATTATGCTTGTATTCATCTGCTAAAAGTATTGCCGCTACTTTCGTGCCTTTTTATTGATCAATCGATCACTTACATATACCATTCGATTGCATTCTTCCCCAAATACATTGATCGTGCGTGTCCCTTGCAGGATAAATTTCACACCGTAAAGCCGATGACGTTATCGACAACGTACTTGACGCTGTCAGGTCGTTCGGCGTCGCAAGTATACTGAAGAGGATGGGGCAAGAAGGAAGAAGGATGAATTATGTAAAGTGTGCTTAAGGGCGTTATTGAAACCGTGTCTAAACCTGTCTCACTGACAATTTCATCTCCCAAGCATATCCCATGACATCGTGTATTCGAGCATACAGACCCAACGTCTATACGGATAGCACCCGACAGTCGTGTTGCCATGGCTACCCACGCCGGACAGATCCACCCTTCAGTACCTAGTTTCGCGCGCGTTCCTCGTGCCTCGACGTGATTTACAGCCAGCCTCATGGGCATATTTGGATAGTATGCCAATTAAGAGGGGAATTATGAGATGGGCCTTGTTCTCTGCCTTTATAGGTTTATCCCTTGGCTTTGTCATTGTCCTCGTGGAAGATTTGCAGTGTCGGCAATACGGCACACAAAATGCATTTGGCTTAACAGGCACGTGCATTGCGATAGACGGATAACGGAGTGAGAACACACACGCATGCAAACATGAAGCGTGGACGAAATGATCTAATTCCTATTCTCTCCCTTTCTCTCTCTCTCTCTCTCTCTCTCTCTCTCTCTCTCTCTCTCTGTCTCTCTCTCTCTCTCTCTTTCCTCTCTTCCTCTCCCTCTCCCTCTCTCCCTCCCCTCTCTCTCTCTCTCTCTCTCTCTCTCTCTCTCTCTCTCTCTCTCTCTCTCTTTCCTCTCTCCCTCTCCCTCTCTCCCTCCCCCCCTCTATCTCTCCTCTCTCTCTCTCTCTCTCTCTCTCTCTCTCTCTCTCTCTCTCACACACACACACTCACACATACTCACTCTTACGCACTACCAACATGCTCGGTCTAGCCGTCTTTTCATCACTCTCACATAAAGGAACATACACAACCCCCCCCCCCCCCACACACACACACACAGACCCCCCCCCCCCCCTCTCTCTCCCTCTCTCCCTCTCTTTGCATCTCTATTTACCTTTGTTTCTCCCTCTCTATCTCTCTCTCTCGCTCTCTCTCTCTCTCTCCCTCTCCCCCTCCATCTCTCTGTGTATTCATATATGCTCAATCACACCAATGACATCATACACCCCTCCCCCCCTCCTTTCCAGAACAGATGAGATGTATATTCCACTGGTGAACACCAATCAAATCAAACTAAAATACAACTCTAAATAAAACATGAATTTCTAATCTCATGAAAAGAATGTATGTATGCCGACTGTATAGCATCAAAGAATGTGCAGTACAATGGAAAGGAAAAATCAAATCCATTATTTACTTTTTTCTTCTTTCCCTTTCGTTTTCATTTCAGATTAAATCTATTCATTTCTAATATGAGCTGGGAACGTACAAATGCAGCGTGCGAATGGAAGGACTCCATGTGGGCTGCCCAATTAGAATAAGCCATTGTCGTAATGCATTCACAACTTTTCACCGAATTAAGAGCGAAGCAACGCGTTATTACCATGACTTCAATCGCCTGTATCTAGTGATTAAGTTTCAATGGGGGGACTGCAGTCCGAAAATATTAGTTGATGCTACTCGGACAGGCCTCAAACAAGCTTTGGAGTTACCAATCATGTCAATAGTAACGTATTGTTTGAACGACGTGCATAGAATGTAACCAAGGATGTATCAAGCGCTCCGCACATCCTTGGTATTAACGAAAATGGTCTATTCAGTAAAGTTATGCGTCATTGGGTCGATTTCATCACACGAGCGCATACGGTAAGGATGATATTGGGTTTGAGAGCCCAATTTCCATGTCATGTATCTAATACAAACATGTTTGAATTCCTCACTGACAGAAAACTTCCCTCTGATTAGCTGAAAGTGAGAACAATCTCCCACGCTATGCCATAGTTATTTTGTTTTATCCCTTGCAGAATGTGCGTGGCGCGACAGCTTGTGCGCTGAAATGTTTATGGGATTTGCGTGAAAAATACACAATCTGCCATGACTGCAATGTTTAGCGTGTCTGCGTCTCGAAGTTTCTTGCATGTTAACAAATGTCATAAAAATGACAAACATTCGTCAGGCTATTCAAAATTCACGCTGTCATGAAAAGAATGGGTTTTTTTTGGTTTTTTTTGTGGAAAGAGCGCATTGCACTTTCGGAATATGTAACAAGAACATGACGACGATCAGGAACAATTTGCCGCACCTTTTGACTCATCGAAGCATAATTCAATATTCGGTCTATAAATCAAAATCAAAATAAAATGTAAGCTTCTCTCAAAAATAATGAATGATTAATTTGAAGCAGTCGATATTCACATGATATATAAATATATATAGAGAGAGAAAGTGTACATACAAATATAGATTGTATTAGTAATTACTTTGATTGTTGTTGATAAAAGCTGTTAGCTTTATGTCAAAGTATATGCCGTGGACAAAATATTATGGTTTGCATATTGACACCAAGGTGGTGCATCAAGGAAAGATTGCTTGACACAAAGTGCTTCCTCGCGTCTAACTTATTTCAAGGGAGGTGATAAATATGAAATAGCAACTATAGCAGGGAAATCCATTCCAAGTTAAGATTAACGGCAAAGCCACGCGGGCGACACAAGAGCAAGGGACGAACTGTTCATAATAATCTTACATTGTCAAAATTAGATCATCTTCTTCCGTTATTATAGAAATACCTCTATGTCGCCACTTGGAGACACACACGAACGATCACAACGGATCTATGACTCGAGATCTGATAATAGCATCAGCGCAATGCAATCGTCCTTGTGATCTGAAATGCCAATCCAGCTTGATTCGATTATCGTCTCGAGTGAAGCACGCCCAGCCATATCACTGGCTGACATCTTAATGCTTCGTGTTTGTATTGTTTAACCACCTGCCACGACCCTTATAATTGCCTCTGTCTTTGATTGATAAAAGTCAAGGACTCAACCTTCTCATGGGAGCACGTACGTCCGTTAAATGTTATCATTGTTTTGTTTTATTTACATTTATTTATAGGGCAGTGTTTTGCAATATCAATTAACGAAATTGATACATAAACAATAAGTTGATAACAACACTGGCGAGGTAACATGTCACTTAAGTTATACTTTAAAGGGACCTTACTATGTCATATTTATAACGTTTTGGACAATTCATAAAACTAATCAGATTAACTGAGTTTGCTGTAGTTTGCAGAAATGGTTGCGGTACGGCTTTTTGTTGTTGCTGTTGTTGTTGATAATCGATGTTACTGCTGCTGCATATTTCATAACCTGGCTTCTGCAGTACGCTACTCTAAAGTTAAATCCCAAATCAACCATCCAACCAACTGAACAGACTTCAATCGGATCCACCCAAAGAAGGCTGCATTTCTAGTTCTTCTTCGTTTCGTCCGAGACGAGGAAAAGTGGTCTTGTTAGTACTAGACCCACATTTACCGGCGCACCTTTTGATTTGAAACGTCCAACATCCTCAAAACTAAAAATCAAACAAACCGCGACACAAGATGTAAGCGGTGATGTAAACAACAACAACATCAATAACGTCATCAATCACGACGTCCCATTACATTTGTAACTGAAACCGAGGGAAAGTCTCTGTAGGAAATCTGACGGGGGTAAAGCGGTTAGGTCCTAAAGCGTCTTTTCGCAGAAACATCGTACTAAAGTGACCAAAAACTGGATCGGACAATGCATGTCCTCGTATTACCGAGGCGAGTAGAAGGGGGGGGGGGGGACCCATTGGAGAGAACCATTACCCCAGCTGCCCGCCCTTCTTCACTAAAGGAATACGCTTCCGGGAGCCAACATTTTGAATAAGATTACATGTTAGCTTGTCATACCAGTGGTGGAGGCGTGTAACTACTTTGATTTATGGTACGCCGTATGGAAGGGTATCTGAAGATCTATCACTTGAATGAAATTTTGAAAGTATGATAATTTCTCTCATGCGTCCATGCGAAAATAATCCCCGAAATGACGGCTAAGTCGCCTTGGATTTCGACCCGACTAACTGAAGGTCAAAGAATAGGTTTTATAAGCAAGGAATATCAGTTTTTAATGGAAAGCTATGCATGGAATTCTTTCAGCGGAGAGCATCTTGCTTCGGCTAATTAAATTAGATGATTATTGTGTGTCGTTTCTGTTATAAATCAATCGTGGTTAAGAGTAAACCCTGTCCATCTTTCCAAAAGGAAGAAACAGAGAGATGATCTGACCATGCATATTGTATATCAGGTCTTTACGTATACAATTCTATCGTAAATCCCATAAAACCCAAATTTCTCTCTCTCTCTCTCTCTCTCTCTCTCTCTCTCTCTCTCTCTCACTCTCTCAATGATGTACATATTTCTATATGTCTCTCTCTCCCTCTATCTCTTCCCTTCTCCCTCTGTCTCTCTCTGTGTCTATGTCCCGTTCTGACTCTCTCTCTCTCTCTCTCTCTCTCTCTCTCTCTCTCTCTCTCTCTCTCTTGCTCTTCGTATATATTCTTCACATCTCTACATGTATATCTCTCTAACCATTCAGGAGAAGAGCACACGCATTGTTCCACGTGCTTCGAAGCAGTTCGAACTTGAAAAAAATGTGTCCTCTAACTCAGGGCCATGTATCGAGGCCGCGGTGTCAATTTCACGCATCGCTGGGTGAAAATACCCACAATTACTCTCCCTCTCTTTCTCTCCCTCGGCTTCGGGCGAATGACTTACATTTCGTCAAATACCATCCATACACGAGAGAAAATCCAGGAAAAGCAGTTTCATAACAGTTTTGTTTTCTAATGAAGTAAACTTAGGTAACGTGACGAACGTTTAGTGCGATATATCAAGCTCTTTTTCGCGGCCTGAAAGACGTGCTTCCTTATTTCCACGGGGAGTTATTTTGTTGTATTTTCTCAAATCTTTGTTAGTAGGTCGGAGATTTACGTAGTGATGTAAAGCGCGTCAATCGCATTAAGTCACGAGGGTGCGTCCAGTATATGCATACGTACATACATACATACATACACACATGCAATGTACATACATTACATACATACTTGCATATATACATACATACATACATACATACATACGTACATACATACATACATACACACATACACACATACATACGTACATACATACATACCTACATACATACATAGGCTTATTATTTTCCTTTCTCATCCCCGCATCTTCTCCACGAAGAAAGAGTTTTTGGATAAGATCGAGCAAGTATAAACAGGACAACAACATATATTTCTGTGAATGATTTTTTTTTCTTCAATTTTTTACATTCACTATATCGGAACTGTCTACACGTTTTTGTTGTTGTTTTTGTGGAAAAAATCAATTGAATATTGAATCTTGAATCTTAAATCTTGACATGGTTTACTTCATTCGTACTGCGAAAGTTTCAAAAGAACAGGCGTTGCAAAATAAATTATGAGAGTTGGTGACATTTTTATATCGTGCATTATAATCTGTCTACTGTCTCTATGCCTGCCAGCCTGCTTCACCTTCTCCCCTCCCCGACCCCCCCCGATCCCCCCCCCCTCCCCCCTCCCTACACCCCTACCCTTCCTTCTCCATCTTTTACATACTCTCTTCCTTATTTCTATTCTCTGCTTGTATTTCTCCCGTTCTGCTTTGCTTTATTTCTCACTCATTTCTATTCCCTTTCCCCTTCGTCCCTCAACTTTCTTTCCGTCCTCTTTTCAAGCGACCTCTCCTCGTATTTCACGTGTTACCCTGTATTTTACTACCAAGGAATATGATTTACACATGTTATAATATCAACCACGCGTAATAATATACGCACACACCCCCACAAATTTACACAAATACACACACACACCCACACACACACATGTATATTATACATCTCAATATACATCTATCTATATATCTTTATTAAGATTTATTTCACAATGGTATCATGATGTTTCTTTTCGTTACTCAAGACTGCAGCTGTTTCGTCATTAATTCTTCACGCGCCACAAAATTGTTCGCATGGCAGCTGATATGAGAACCTCTCTCTGTCTCTCTCTGTCTCTCTCTTTCTCTGTCTGTCTGTCTGTCTCTCTCTCTCTCTCTCTCTCTCTCTTTCCCTCTCTCTCTTCATATATATTCATATATCTCTCTTTCTCCCTCTTTCTATCCCTCCCGCTTTTGCGCCCCCCTTTCACCACACACTTTCTCGGTATGAAATCCACCAGGATTTAATGAATGTTTCATCGGACTGTGCGAAGCTACTACAGCTGTAACAGCAGCAAAACATCGAGAGCGAAACTACAAATATGAATAGGTGGAGGGCAGTTCTTGGTATGATTACTTATAGTTCTGGGAATATTTTAAAGATGAATATCGTTAATAAATGATTGATTGTGTTGGTCATCAACGTAGTTAGAAGTGTATGTTCTATCTACTTATGAAACAAATAAATACTTTTTGAAATACCAATCGCCTGCTGTCAGGAAGTGCCAGGAAGGGGCATCGTGTTTTTTTTTAAAGATCCAATTATGAGGAAGACGGTGACGAGGTGAAGGTCGACATCGACGGTGACAAAACTTCTGGCGATGATAGGAAGATTACAATGGACATGATGGAGAGAAGATACTAAAAGAAGAAGAGGGAAATAAGCGAAAACGAAGGTGGAGCTTTAATCTTTTCAGCACCACAGGTGCATGAAATGTCTAATAATACTGAGCTTTACCTGGCTTGGTACTGAGAGGGTTATCTGACATAAGGGAAAGAATACCCGAAAATACAATGAACAAACAATCTCTCCTCCTTAAAGGGATAGACGACCTAAGATCAAGTTGGTTTTAATAAAAAAAACAGATGTTTGGAAGAAACATATTGGTGAAGGTCTGACGAAAATCCGTCAAAGGATAAGACAGTTATGATCTTTTGAAATTGTACACACACAAAATTTACACAACATAAACCAGTGCACCTCGCAAGTGACATCACAAAATCAAAACTTTAAAAGATCATAACTTCCGTATCCTTTGACAGATTTACATCAAACCTTCACTAATATTCCCTTTTACGTGGCTGCTTTTATT
Source organism: Arbacia lixula (assembly GCA_963669155.1). NCBI lineage: Eukaryota > Metazoa > Echinodermata > Echinoidea > Arbacioida > Arbaciidae > Arbacia > Arbacia lixula. The sequence continues at coordinate 11,143,822 of OZ022584.1, forward strand.
GCAAGCGACTTAATTTCAGGGTGAACTATCCCTTTAACTTCACGATAACAACAACAGCTTGAACCGAATATATTTATTCCATAGTGTGGAGTCTGAATGCTTTGTTTCGATGCATTGTTGCAACCACAGCTACGTCTGGACGCGGAGACTAGTGTCTTCTCACTGGATTCCATCACGCAAACTATTACAAGAATGAAAGTATACTTTAATATGCTCCAAGCACACTATATGCACGCGCACACAACATCTCAAAATCTAGTCGAAAAGGTTGCTCGTCTAGCATAATTTTGTTATGTTTCACATCAGTTGATCCGTGTCGCATTTGGATTAACAGCCTTCTCATCAGCATTTCTTTGTATAATCTATGTTCATGTTACTCTGTATTGTTGTGTTATTTGTATACAGGGCCTCCAGGGAGATCAGTTCCAAGCTCACTGATGGGGCTTCCCTGTCTTAAAAAGAATGCATAAATAAATAAAAAAAAATATATCTGTAGAAAACACACACACACACACACATGAAAAAAAATACGTGCATATAAAACGCAACCTGCTGGTCACCTGACAAAGAATATTTCGATGATATAAACCTCCACTAGATGGTTATGGTTTTCTTGGTCCAAGTTTTCTGGGGGTGACTTTACACACTGGACAACGAGATTAACACGATTAAAGGCGATAGGTCAGTTTAGTTATGTCGCTTGTCAGGCGGCCGGAGGATTTCAGTGTAAGTAGGTCAAGACTGAAGTTGATCAGGGGCAGTATTAGTTTGTTTCTTTGCGGAGGAGGTTTGGGGTGCCAGCATTTTAATCGCGTCTATTAAATTGCTTTAAGGAATTGCACGTTTTGATATTCAGTCTCGAAAATAACACCTGTATAATAATTTTCATCATTTCGAGCAAAAGACTGTTTTCGTTATGTATGCAAATTTTATTCACGTCACTCAAACAATACGTTTCTAATGGTAACCCCTAAGCTTGTCCCAGCTTTATCCAAGTAGCAACAGCTAATAGATTCAGAGTGCGTTTCACCATTAACACTGAATGACTGAATCATGAAATACAGGTGGATGTAATAACGCGTCACCAGGCAGTTAAGGGGGGGGGGGGGGGGGGAGGTGTGAAGATATTATGAAAATGGCTTATTCATTAAACTGGGGATATGATAATACAATAGGAGGGGCGTGGTACAACCCCCCCCCCCCCCTCCCTCTTCCACACGCACACACCTACATGCATACATACACACGTACGTCGTTCGCTCGTTTCCAAACAGCCGTATCCGTGTGATTTATTCTTCCATCTGATGCACGGAAGCAGTCATCTTGTAACAGTCCTTCGTATCGCTGACATATGTCAGGGTCGTTTCGGTGGAGACAAACATGTGGAAGCTGACTTCCATAACCAAGTTTAGCAACGCCACCCCCCCCCCCCCCCCCCAACACCCCTTCCCAGTCCTTCTCCCCGGAGTCCCGTCAGGGGTCACATTTGATTTTGGAGGAGAGGAAGAAGAAAATAAGACGAAGAATGAGGGAGAAGAATACGAAGACGACATGAAAACAAATGAAGAAAAATAAAGTGGATAAAGAGCAGAATCATGACTCAATCTATAAACGTGTTTTTCATTTAACAATTGCATAACATACGCGGTGTCCATCAATTATTTACGGACAAGGTATATAATAAAACACGTGTATTCATCTTGTTATCCATCATGACACTTCTATTTTTTTGCATCCGTGATCAGGGAAGATGTGTTCTTAGGGGTTTTCCCTGGTTTCAGTCACCGACAGAGACGCGCAGCTGCCTCGGGGATGACCTAGCTCTCCGGCCATAATCGCTTCCGACCCGAATGCTCGCGCGGTCGGGTCATTTGTTTTTAGACCTTAAGGGGCTCATGTTTAAAGGAAAGTGGGCAACACGATACATTTTGCTGCTCACATTATACTTGCAATATTCATGTTTTTTTTTTGATGAGATGATGCCTGGATTTAAACGAACAGCGAAAATTTGCCCTGGCTTTTCAAGATGGGCTTCAAAGTTCGCTGCTCCCTGGTCTCTAAATGAAGATTAGCGAACATTGCCCGATCATGCTGATTATAGTATACTCTGACCGTCGATAGTCATTTTTATATCGATTACCTTAACTCTGATCCGGCACGGGATGAGAAGGGGGGGGGGGGGTTGTAATGTGTGGTAGTGGGGGCATTTAGCGAACCTTAAATAATAAACGATTCAATGGTCACCACTTGTCAGGCAACTGTCTTAAAGGGATAGTAAACTCTGAAGTTAAGTTGGTTTTAATAACAACAGAAACGTGAAAGAAACATATTAGCGAAGGCTTGACGAAAATCCGTCAACGAATAAGACAGTTAGAATCTTTAAATTGTTGATTTTGTGACGTCACGTGCGAGGTGAATGGCTCTTTTTCTGTTTTTGAGGGAATACATATTTTTCGAAGAGGTGTGTGTGTAAAAGCGAGTTTGTAATTATTTTCAAAATGCACATGAAAAATAGTGCATTATACTCATGAGAAAATCGACATACTCAAAAAAAAAATCTCACACGTGACGTCACAAAATCCCTGATATCAAGTTGGTTTTGAAACAATAAAAGCAGAAACACAAAGGAGAAAATATTAGTGAAGATTTTGATGAAAATCCGTTAAAGGATAAGAAAGTTATGATCTTTTAAATGTTTGATTTTGTGACGTCTCGTGCGAGGCGCTCTCCCATATGCTGTGTACAGTTATTTTGGGGAGAATGTGCATTTAAAAAAAAACCTGCAATATTGTACTGTGCACTCCATACATCATCAGAAATACGTTGTTGCACACATACCTGTATGGGAAAATATCACTTCGTTGTCAAAAACAGAAAAAAATCAATTTATGGAATTATACACATGGGAAAGTACCTCGCACGTGACATCACAATATTGAAATTTCAAAAGACCATGAATTTCTTATCCTTTGACGGATTTTCGTCAAAGCTTCAGTTGCATGTTTCTTTCATATTTCTGTTTTATATAGAAACAAACTGAACTTTAAGGTGGACTATCTCTTTAATCGTGTTAATTCATCCCTCGCATAGTGGTGACTAATGTAGAGGCCTTGGACTGATTCTGAGGCTGGACCGACTGACCAGCGGACAGGAACCCCCCTGCTTCTAATCAAAGATGCCGTTCAACGAGTCATCGAGTTGAGACGGATGTCCCCCCCCCCCCAACACACACACACACACACGTACACACCCCCATTCATCCCACATTATTAAGCTTGTAGTACAGCATTAATGCTAGGTTCACACTGCCGATCAGATCAAGTCGATCAAGTTCGATCAAGTCCGATCACTAACGGGTGTAATACCCCTCTATATCGATTGCAAGCTATACAATGCTCTAGCTCACTCTGCGCCATTTAAGCATTCTTCCACTATAGAGAACCACTTGCACTGACTAAAAAAAAAGAGTTAATGTTTTGAAACATGTTGCATCTTGAAGCTTCAAAGCAAACATTCGTATATGTATTTACTTGTATGTATGCAATCCGGGTCGTGGATAAGGACATGGGGTGGGGGAGGATGGGGGGAAGTGTCCGGGCGATACAGCCCATTCACCGACTCAGCAGTATATCAACCACATCACATAGAACTCCCAAATGAATCGAAAAAATCGCGGGAAATATATCATTTTATTTGCACCTTCGGTCATAGACCTGTATCATGTGTCCAAAACACTCAATATCATTACAGACATGAAATAAAAGGTTAGCCGCAACTCATAAGAATATTGCAATTAGGATTAATATCAGACGGCACTTATAACAGGCAGACCTAAAAACGTTTCATATAACACACCAGCATCATTAGATATATATATATGATATTATATCAAACTATTGACGGCATTGTCATGGAAACGTGCGGGCATCTTCAATCAGTTCCGGGTACCCCCTGGTCGTCACGCTACGCGCACCCACCCCGCCTGCACGCCGTACCTAAGGCCATGTTCTGCCAGCGCGGCCGGGGTACCGCACGAATCCATCCATTATTCAGTCATATTGCGTGGTTTCACATGAGGGACTTTGCCGTATACACACACCCGCAGTTTTACTTTGCTTTGGGGGTTTATAGCGTGGTTTTCCTTTTTAAGCCAAGTGGACGAATAAACAAGTAGCCTATTTGGATGGGATGTGGGGGAAAGCAGCATTTTATCACGTTATTGATATGCATAATAAGATAGGGTTGTAGCAAATGAGTGGTGTGATATTAAGAATTGTAGGCGAGGAGTGTTGGCGCCTTATACGCCTGATTCATCCAAGAGATAAATGTTACATACTTTGCCCAGTTTCAACCTGTGAAATATAAATCGAGACTTAATGCAATGCAATATAGTTTGACAAAACGTGACAGCACAATAGTGGACCCCCCCCCTTCTCTCTCCGTCTCTCTCTCTCTCTCCCTCTCTCTCTCTCTCTCTCTCTCTCTCTCACACACACACACACAGACACACACACACACCCACACACACTCGCTATCATCGGAAATATACCACGGAGTATACCACATTGTGCAGGACATGAAGTAACCAATAAAGACACAGGAATGTCGGGAAGGACTAGAGCATACATTCGAACGATCCGACACCTCAACCCCCTTCCAATGTATATCCTATGTCTGTAACCATGGTAACAAAGATAATACCCAATGAAACAAACTTGAAAGATACATAGGGTGAACAAATCAATTAAATTTGTAAATATATATGAATGTTAAAGTTGTAAACTACAATTGTATTGAACATTAACGTTATTCAATATTCATGTGACTTCATATCGCACCTACCACCCCCCCCCCCTTACCTCTCCTGCCTAATTGATATATTACATTAACATTTACATTTAATGTGATACTGTGTAGTTTTAAATCAACAAGATGTTGTATATTGCTCATCCTATCTGTTCGTGTTTTCTTCCTCTCCTCGATCTCTCACTTATCGGGGTCAAGCATGAATATGCCAATTCCACGATCGATGAAAATGCTATTGCATGTGCGTATTTTCTCTTTTGACGAGGTCTACATAAAACCCACGCTGCAAGAAGTCATCAGAAAATGGCAACAAAGACAAGGCCTCTTAGAAAATAGGGAACAATCTGCTTCTCTTTGCTGTAAATAATTCATACAGACGGTCTCGACCTCGACACTTGAATACAGCAGAATAGATTATAGGTCAAGTATACACCGGCTTGAATCTGTGCTACAGGCGTGCCGGTTTGATAAGTCCTTCCGTTTATATCATGCCTTTAATGTTATGTTGATGCATAGGTATACGCGATTTTAGAGAGGTAGATACACACATAGATAGATAGACATACAGATAGATAGACACATAGATAGATAGATAGATAGATAGATAGATAGATAGATAGATAGATAGATAGATGGATAGATAGATGCATAGAGAGATAAATGCATTGACAGATAGGGAGATGGGTAGGTAGATAGAAAGATAAATATATATCGATAGATGTATAGGTTGTAAAAAAATAATGTAATAAATGAAATATGTATTAAATATGCATATCGAAATCCCAAAAAACTGCAATGTTAATTCTACATATTAAAACGTTTAAAGTGGAACCACAATGAAGAACATGGCTTGTCTGTAGTTATTTTTCCATTTCACATAAATAACCATCATGGTCAGTATACTTACTTTATTCAACAAAACAAAGCAATTAAATTCCATAAAAAATACAGATTGATTAATACTCACTGGAAAGAAGAAAGAGAAGTGGACGAAAATCATAACTTTTGGGAATAAAGGAGAACGTAGGTGTTATTCTGTATCTGCATTTATATCTTCACTGAAATTGTTTCATAGATAGTCTAATGGCATGTTATTTCCTGAGCCACGTTGCAGGTAGGTTTTTAATTATTGTAACTGACCATCAATGGTAACTAACACGGAAACCTGTGAAATAATGATAACTCATAGGCTGTTTGCGTGGCAGTAGTTACTATTGATGGTAAGTTACAATAATTGAAAACCTGAAAGCAACATGACCCTGGAGGAAGAGAAAAAGTTAAAGAAATAACCTTTCGTTTCCATTTGATTGCGTGTGACAAACACGTGAGTATTGTATTGTATGTTTATCAGGCTCATTTGATTGGCACGTAGGCTAATGTTGTTATATCAAGATGGCGATATAGCTTTAAATCTTTGGTGTGGGATCATTAATAAGCTGTGCTTTCTCAGACCTTCATAGGTGGGTAATCAAGAGAAGGTTTGAGGGGATTAAAAGCCGTCTAATTTCCTAAATGAAGCAAATATTCCAATTAAAAAGAAACGCAAAATTCACAGACCTTGACAACTGATTAAGTAAGAAAAGGTCCAAACGCATTTGTTAGTTCTTTTGCACAATTAAAAGGAAATGCACAAGTCACAAACCTTGACATAATATCATTGGGTAAGAAAAGGTCCAAATGTATTTGTTTGTTCTTGTGCACATGTCCTTGTTGGGATTTTCATAAATCAGATAAGGTATCAGCATATATATCACGAAATATTTGATAATAGATGAACGTGAATACAAAATATAAACACAATAAAAAAGTAAGTCCCCCCTAGGCAGAATTGCATACATTTTCATTGAAGAGGATTTTGGCAAAATCATTTGGCAGGATTGTTCCATAATTTATTGACTAACTTCTATGTGAAAATCACATTAATCCAATCAGTCATGCATGAGTGGGCACATTGTAAACGCAAAAATGTCATTATTCAAAAGTCACAAGGGTAATTGTTTATGCCATTTTAACAGTATATTTTAGGCATTTTTGTGCGATTTTAAAAGTGTATTCACTCAACCATGACACGAAAATGACCTCGTATATTTACTTAGCAGGAAATGTTCCATCTTTGTCAAAATATCCAGAGTTTTATTTTTCACAAAAATAAAGGGTTTTAAAAAGTCTCAAACTCAAGAGGGATGAGTATTTTGTTAAACAGTTCTCACCCAACCAGAACAATGGATGAAGTGTCGTGATAGGTGTAGGTGCATCGGATGATAAACAATGAAACGACATAAATTATGCACCAGAAATGGAATTCATCAAAAGATTCATATGACAGAATCCCAAAATTACCCTTGTGACTTTTGAGAAATGACATTTTGCCTCTAAAATTTGTCCACTCATGCATGACTTCTGGAATAATGTGATTTTCACACAAAAGTTGGTCAATAAGCTACGAAGCAACCCTTCCAAATTATTTTGCCCAAAACCTCTTCGATAAAAGTTATGCTATTTTTCTTCGGGGGGACTTACTTTTTTCTTGTGTTTACATTCCTCAAAAAGAAACCCCAAATTTGTCTTGCCTGTTTGGCGGAGGTCGTCACTGGATCAAACAGCCAAACGGGTAGAATAGTATTCAGTGCTATTAATGAACGCGACTGGTGTAGGCATTAATTACTCTCCGTGCTGACTTCAATTCTTCCTTGTATAACCTCCCTCGTTATACAGGGGAATACTCAAAGCGTTTGGATTAATGCAGCTCGTTATTCCGAAGATTCATTTTGGCGAAATTTCGTTAATCCGAAAGTTAAACAAGTTGATTCGAAAATGAAATAGCGTCCGCTAACTCAAAAGTAAACCAGGGACCGTTAATCGAAAAAAAAATTATTTTACAGTTCTACGTACTTAATACAAAATATTCTACTTTGGGACTAACGAAGCGTATTTAATTTTTGGATAAGTGGATCCTTTTTCATTTCCAGATTTAAGAACTCTATGTCATTTTTGGAGAAACTGACCCCTCCTCTCTTTCGGATGAACAGATTTTCAGTATATCGAAACCTATTTTATTTTCGGAAAAATAAACCTTCGGAATAACGAGGTTTGGGATTAATGGAACAGACACTTGAATGTGTTTGTTAGGAATAATGAACCTTCGAAATAATGAGCGTCACCGATAAATTTAGAGCATAGTAAAAATAGATATATTAGCACGATATATGTATCCTAATATGATACTGTACACATGTTGCCACGTGACTGTTCGCCACGTGATAATTACAGATTGGGGGGGGGGGGGGGAGGAGGGGGAGGCAGGTAGGTTATTAACGAGAACGCACGTAAAAGTGGATAAGGATGAGAAAAAGACAGATAGATGAGATATAAGTGTCATTGCGGAAGAGCAGGAGACATTCCTCTAATCTTTCCATTTTTCTGGACTGCTGCGAAGGTTGTGTAGCTAGCTTTAAAGGTTATGTGCTGGCAGCGAAGTTCATGTTGATTTCTTTTGATACATATTCGTATGCACATCACAAAATCACTGCCTGTTAAATGTAAATGTGTATCATATCTTTAAAAAAGATATATTTCTCTATTTATCTGAGCACTACCTAGCCCCGCCTCCAAAAGATCTTGT
>OZ022584.1:11157249-11323148 GCA_963669155.1 Arbacia lixula
GTTTGACGATAATCCGTCAAAGGATAAGAAAGTTATGATCTTTTAAAATTTCATGTTTGTGACGTCACGCGCTCTCCCATATGTTGTGTACATATTAATTCCATGAATTGCTCTTTTTCTGTTTTTTTAATGACGGAATGACTTTTCATTTCATACAGGCATATATGTAAGAATGTATTTCTAATGATGTATCAAATGCACAGGGACGTATAAGGATGCATTTTCAAGAAAATGCACATTTTCGAGAAAAACAAAATTGTACGCAACATATGGGAGAGGAGCATAACTTTCTTTTCCTTTGACGGATTTTCATCAAACCTTCGCTAACATGTTTCTTTCATGTGCCTCCTTTTATTGAAACCAACTCATTTTTAGGGTGAATTATCCCTTTCAGTAACTTCCTTTAAAAATGTCTTCGAACCTGTTCAGATACTACGTTTATTGGATTGTTATACTTTAATTATCTTGAACCTATTATCGCAGTTATTTTTACCTTCTTGAACTATGTATGACCTCGGTTTCAAAATGCAGCACTTTTTTATTGACTGCCTTCGAACTATTTCCGAGAATATTTTTCTCTGATTCTTCTACTTTTGTCATATTCAACTTATCATCACAGTTTCATTGCTCTTTAAATATGTGTGTCAACAGTTTTAATATACAACCGTTCCTTAGAATCTTTTCTAATAATTACTCTTTCTCCCTCTCTCCCAATTTCACACTGTTATTATAATTAACTTATCATCGCAGTTGCATTCATCGTTAAGTATGTGTGACCTCGCCCTTTTAATATCGTTATGACTCAAGTCAATGGACTCTGAATCTCGTTTTTTTCTTTACACTGTGTGTATATGATATTATACTCCTATGCACATGATGTGTGGAACATATAAATCCGACCTCCCACTCCCACTCATCCTTCTCACGATCCCCCCTGTTGCTGCTTCTCTTCTCCTTTCTCCTCTTCCTTCTCATTTTCCTTTTCCTTCTCGTTTTCGTCTTCTCCCTCCTGCATCTTTTCCTTTCCTTCTCATTTTTTTCATTCTCCCTGTTCTCTTTCGTTTCCTTCTCTTCCTCCTCCTCTTTCCCCTTCTCACCTTCTTCTTCGTTTTCTTCTGTTCCTCCTTACCTTTCGTCTTTGATCCCCCCCCCTTCCTACTCCTCCACCCCATCTTTTCTACAAGAACCGCGGCCTCTTCTACACTTTATTTTTTTGTATTCTCATTTGATTTGAAAAGAAAACTTTTATCTTCTTTCAAACGTAGGATCATAAAATTTTATGTATCACATAATCGTATTGAAAATATTGGAATACGATCACAAAGAACAATTTAACATTAATTCATACCTTGAACATTATACACAATGATTTACTAGAGTGTGAAGGGTGGAGGGCGGGGGCAAAATCCATCGAAGCTTTCGCTTTTGGCTTATTTACATGAACATGCTGAAGAAATTGATCACGTACTTGCAAATACATGCTATGAACATGCAAAAAAATAACAATTTAATAGGAAAACTCGGAAAACTTGGACAGGTGAACCAGAAAAGTGAATGTGATGAAAAAGGAAACAGGAAAAAGAAAGGGGCAAAAATAAAAGAACAAGAATGAATCTTCATCAGTAAAAAATTTTTTTAGAGATGTTAATAACAGTGTCTTGTGATTTTCTTTACATAAAAAACGCTCTTGAAAATCAATTTCATTATTGATAGGACTGCACCAAATAAAAATCCTGAATAGCAACTAAGTCTAATGTAATTAACATAGAAGTCAATTATCACGACAATTGATCATCATCCTTAATACGTGTACCTTCACGACAGGGGCACAAGTTACAAGAGTGGTACAGATATATTGTCTCCCCTTTGCACAGAATATAATTATACTGGCTTGTCCTTGTATTTCAAAAGTACATAGTTTTGACGACCTTTAAGTTCATTGGTTGTGTCAGTTTATAAGTTTACGATCCTTAAATGCATTTTCATCAAGTGCCTGTCAGTCCCTGTTGAATTCTATCAAGCCATTGGACTGTTAAGATGGGTGTGTGCAGTTTAGAAACATTTCTCTTCTCTCTTTCTTTATCCATCTCTCTCTCTCTCTCTCTCTCTCTCTCTCTCTCTCTCTCTCTCTTTTCTCTCTCACTATCTGTCTGTCTCTCTTCTTTGCTTTGATGTACTCACCCAAAATGACTTTAATACCAAAGAAGCATTTTTGATGTTTATTCACACTATTTGAGTCGAATGTATTAACTTGCATTTGTTTTCATTTCTCCAGTCGATATACAAAAGAATAACAGATTGAAAGTATCCAATGCGACACTCATAACAATTCAAACGATTGAAACAGATATGTGAAAGTACACTCCGTGTCTTTCTTACGTATACTGTAAAAGAGTATATTGTAAAATAGTATTAAATCATTATTTTTAAATAAATTGACCCAATATACATGCCTAAACATTTTGCGTGACTTCAAATAAGATCAAAACGGAGTAATTCCACGGCAAACTGTTATCACAAAATTAATACCAAAGGATATTCTTCAGTTGAAGTCGGGCGGGCGGTATTAGCACAATGCAAGTTGTATATGCATTATACTTGAAGTGTCTTTATCGTTAGATGGTACATGACGTAATCAAAGGACAACCCGATCATGGTGATGAAATCTGATGATATCAACGTACAGCGTCTAAGTTTTTTGCGACGTCTTGTCATGAGATACCTTTGAAATTGTGCGAGTTGATTTTTCCCCCTGACATGCCTGTTTCAGTTTAGGGACAGGGCCAGGTCAATACTGATTATCATAACCGATATTTTCGTGTGAATTGACCACAAGTTATTAATCAAATATGACGGTAATAACTCTCAGGCTAGATAACAAGAGGGCAAATTTAGAAAGAATATATCGTCCATGAAGTTGTCTGTATGAGTTGAAATGACCTATAATATGTACGTGTGTTGTTCTATGCACAATATGAAGTGACGTGAAGAAATACGGTTCAAGAGAAACTGTATACAAGGAACGCAGAAGCTTCGCCATAAATATTCGCATGTCGCTCTGACGCGGGTCTAATGAGCGCGCGCTTGCAGACATATGTCCTTTATATTCTTTTTTTTAATTTCACCTAAGAGGTAATGATTCTTTTGTGTTTCACAGTTATTTCGTATTTCTATTCGTGTTATACAGTATACAAATTGGCACAGACAACGCACGTGCATTCTCAACGCGAAAGTATTGAAACAACAATTTCAATTTAGGAAGCGTTGTCAGTAACAATAACGTGCGCGCTCTGCTGGCATTCAAAATTAACACTCGTTATAATGAGATACATTGCAGCGCATTTGAATGGTTGTTATAGTTACTAGTCGATTTTATTATTAACATGACACTAATGTGCATCAAGTGAAGGACATATGCCACACGATAGAACATGATAGAAAAAGAGAGAGGAAAACAAGAGAGAGAAAGAGAGAGAGAGAGAGAGAGAGAGAGAGAGAGAGAGGGAGAGAGACAGACAGACAGATAGACAGACAGAGAGAGAGAGAGAAAGAGAGAACGAGAGAGAGGGATAGAAAGGGAGAGAGAGAGAGAGAGAGAGAGAGAGAGAGAGAGAGAGAAAGAAAGAGAGAAACTGAGAATACAATGAATATGGGAGTACGTAGTGGGGTAAGGAAAAAAGACAGAGCGAGACAGATACAGAAAGAGAGAGAGGGGGAGTGAGGGGGGAGGGGGGGGGGAGGAGGTAGAGAGAAAGAAAGAATTACAAAAAAAGAGAGCGATAATAGTGATAGTAGTAAGCAGAATGTCGTTCTGTTCATTTTTCAAAAAAAAAATCAAAAGAAAAATATTTAGAAGAAACGCACCTTACTTATATTAGGTATATAAGCAAGTCGGTTTCAGGCATACATAATGAAATTTGAACGATCCTTCTCACCGAATTAGAGTAATATCAAACGAGGTCAATTTACCGTGCCGTTAAATTGATCAAGAGAATCATCTGGTCAAGAATCCTCTTCTGGAGATGCTCGAGCGCAGAAAATGGCTCGCGCTGGTTATGTTTGATTGCAAGCCAAAATCATCTGTTCGGTCACAAGGCCGAAGGGTAGAGAGAGTGGGGAGGGGTGGACATGGTAGAGACAGCGGGAGGAAGAATGGGAGAGAGAGAGAGAGAAAGAGAGAGAGAGTGAGGGAGAGGGGGTACGATATTGACAGAGAAAGGGGTGAAAGAGAAAGAGAGAGAGAGGGGGGGAGAGCAATGTTAACAGAGAAAGGGGTGGAAGAGAGATAGAGAGAGAGGGAGGTAGGGAGAGAGAGGGGGGTAGAGAGAGAGAGAGAGAGAGAGAGAGAGAGAAAGAGAGACGAAAGTGGTACTCCCAGGCCTAAATGCGCCCTTTCTAGCGGGCAAGCAAGGTCTCTCTTTTAATTGAATGCTTCAAGGGGATAATGCATACACGCGAATCCAGGCATAGCGGATTGTTTTGTTCCTCCTGAATTGGATATACTTGGATTTCGCAGTGTGAAGGATGAAGAAGAAAACGTTCGTTAACAAATATAAAAAGGGATAAAAAAATGAATAGATTGAAAAGAGTGGTGCGAATATCGAGCATGCGAGAACATGAAAGAAAATGTATAAAATGAGGGCAATGCAGAAATATATAAGAAGGCAGTGCTATTGAAAGTATATAATGATAAAGAGGTAGAAGGCGTTAGGTGATACATGGAAGTACAACAAGCGGCGTAGATATGCATTGACAGTGGTGTTACAAAAAGATTGTTCACGGCTGTGACTGCGCTGATTGAGAACGAACCTTGTGTGTTTAGCGTATAAGTGGTTCGGGTATGTGACTATAAAACATAAAATAAATGTGTGAATTGACGATGATCTAGATATTTTTGCTCTAGTTCTTCAACAAAGAAAATTATTTTAGCTTTTAAACTAAATTAAACATGAGTAAAGACATCCTTTTGAACGTATTTGGTTTATGATACAGAAAATACAGTCCCGTGTTCGCTGTGAAAACTGTTTGAGGTATTGTGAATACGTTGTGTGCTGCTTCCTTGTTTGTTTATGGTAACTGATGATGTGGGTAGGATACATATAACTTATTGATAGGTAAAGACGGATTTGGAATCAGCTTAGATATAAGCTTATCAATCTTCGCACGCTGTATAACTTGAATGAGGAAGCGCCCACAGCTACATTTCTGCGTCTCATTTTGGGAAAAGGATCGATAGAATAGCGTGTTTATAGATTTTAAATTCTACAACGGACGCGAGTCAAATGCTTTTATGTTATAGAACAACAGGGAACGTGGATGCAAAGATAAGTGGTGTGAGAGAAAGGGAATCGGGAGGAAAAGAAGGAAAACGGGAAAAGTGAGAAAGGAAGAGAGATAGCATAAGAAGTGCGGTAAACATGGTAAAAAATGATAGTCATGTTGATGATAATAATTATCGTACTAGGTAATTGCATTTCCCATTTGATTATCATTTGTAGCGTGCAACTTTGATGTTTGTGTACATTTAGTTGTTTTTTTGTATATAATTATCATTGTTTTTGCGTCTTAAAATGATTTTGTAATTAATTAATCAGTTGTTATTTTTTTTCATAAAATAATATTTCATGATATTTACTTTAATAGGGGGCCTACACCCTACAAGCTTTGCTTTTTAGTCGGCCCTCCTTCCCTTTCAATTTGTATCATCTTATTCATTGCATTATGCAAGTTTATTTATATGTATGTTAATCTGTGAAGTAAACTTTACCATCATTGTAAAAATTGAAAGAGGAGAAATAAATGAATTGAATTGAATTGAATTGAATATAAGACATAGTAATAGTAGTAAAAACAAACAAGACAGGAGTAAGACGATATCATATCAAAAAGGGCGGAACTGTTGATTGACAATGATGATGATGATGATTGATGACAATGATAAAATAACACTAACAATGTAAATAATGAGAAAGGGTAGGGAAATACAATTAAGAGAAAGGGCCTACTGATCAATAATTCAGGAACGTATTGAATTGGGAGAGACATTCAACGGATTGCAGTATATCAGAGAAATCCATTGGCATATTGGTACATTAAGTACGTTCGCTTTCACCTTCACCTCTCACTTACTTTGGAGATTAGATGCGTATATTTTATCACAGCTTGCTATAAAACATGGGCGAGCGGGGGGGGGGGGGGGGGGCGTGAATAATTGAAAGACAAACTCAATAATGTACACGATTATCATCATTCGCTCCCCCACCCCCACCCCCACCCCCAAGGTCACAATCCATGATTAAAGAGAAAACATATAAATAATGCCAACCGTGGTCGCTGTTTTTTGTTCGTCTCTATATTGTTTGACGATATCGTGATTGACTGTCTGTCAGTGGGATTGTATATCATATGTATCGTCTTCCTATAATACGTTCCAATATTTCACATTTATTATGATAATTTTGATAATCAGAGTAATCGGCTTTTATATAGCACTTTCCTAGTTCGAAGTACTACCAGAATCGCACAATTCTTACCCTGGCTGTAGCTAATGTAGTTGATACATCTAGTTAATATAGAAGCTAATTAATATCATTTAAACAGGAGTAAATCTTGCAAGATACTCATTTCATACACCTGGGTTGCGAGGGGCAAACATGAGCAAACACTTTGTCCAAGAGTGTACACACCGGGCTGGGCTTGAACCCAGGATCTTTCTAGAAGAGCCGAGAGCTCTCACCGCTATACCACATGTCATTTGATAATACAGGTTAATGTTTACAAACAAATGTAAAATTTCTATTCAATTCAATATCAATTGATAAGGATAAGATCGAACTTTTCCTTTTTTTCAAAATCCACGCTCTAAATGGCCTGGGTAATAACATGTATTGCCATGAGCGACAACGATACGATTGTATAACTTCCGTGAATTGTGTTACCCGGCTTAGATTCCTTTAAGGTTTCCTAGGATACGTTGCGTATGGCTTCACATTTATTAAAACTTGATTTTTTTTTTAGTCCCTATGTAAATGGTTTTTGTGTAAGTTACTATTGCTACAGCTCAAATATTTTAAAGAAGTTGGTCTGTATTCGAATGATAAACTATATTTGTGCATTGAAAACTACAAACATTCTTATTTCTTGTTTTTCAATTTGTCCACCATTTGAACCTCTGTATTTGATTCCTCAACGTAAAATATCTTACATTGCTTTGTGGTTGCACCGTGTATGGAAATCCTTTAGATCGAGTCAAAAAGGGGAAAAACAAAACACGAGTTTCGAAAAGGAATACTAGTGGCGGTGCCAAACAGCAGTGATACGCTTAGAAGGTTGATGCGATAATTAACACAAACGAGCTTTGTAAAAACACAAACCATTCCCAAATGCCTTAGAGCTAAAGAAACATAGAACACCCTACCTGCCACATGCTACACTAATTTCCATCCCCTCGTTACAAATTACCCCGTTGCCATGGCAACGTGTTGATTTCCAGCCCCGTTGAGATTCCTTCTGTGGACTAAAATTTGATCCACCCGATAACCGCATTGGGGCCCCTTATCTCCCAAATCGCACGTCGTCCAGCCCACGGTAAATATCTGTATCCACGAATGTTTATTATGCTACTTCCCCACTGCAAGTCCAAGTTGTTGATGACAGGTAGAACGTACACAAATCGTATGAAACTATTCGTTTATCGCGCGATCGCCTCGTGTTTTGGCGAAACATTCGACAGTTTACGAATCGCGCAGCGAGCGCAGGGTACCCAGACAACCGCGTGGTGTGTTTGTAAACTCTGAGAAGGGCCCGCTCCAGGCTCTTTGTCTAATCATGTCCTCATTTAATCCTTATATCATTGTCTTGTTTAATGTAGCAGAATGTTTCTTCCACAACACCTCTTTTTCCACCAGTTTACTCAATTACATAACGTACTTGTTAGCATATCAGCAGAATGATACACAATATTACATTTACATTACACGACAATGTTGTTATTATGCTCTGATATTTCCCATAAAACGAATTTCATTATATTACATTACTTTAGACGAATTGAATGCTTAGAGGAATGCGGTTTAAACTAAAAGCACAAGGTGATCTCAGAACAATTCGTATTCATGGTATTCCCGAGGCGAGGGGATTACCGTATAATAGACTAACCATTTCCCTCATGGCGCAGCAGTCCGCCGTATATTTGATACATACTTCGACTACTGTCAATCATCTCTAACTTAAATGTCTCAAGCCTACGACCATTAAACGTGATTTGTTTTTATGTCAGAAACTCTCTTTCCACAACAACCTTGGAAAGGTGCGCAGACAAAGGGTATCGTGACGTCACCAGTATAGCGACTGTTTGGCGACTGTTAATTCAACATGCAAATCCCAGAGACATAACGTCTCGAGCTGTCGCCACAATGCATGCATTGTAAAGTATTATGGACCAGTCTTTATAACGTTTAAGTTCTTGGAATATTAGACTTTCAACCAATCAGATGTCATGATTCTTAAAATTAGGTTATATAATATATTACATTATACTATATTACATTAGGCCATATATTGATGTAGCGTAGTATATAATAAACATGTTATATAGAGTTGGTGTTGATATGATTGTTGCTGCCAGGAAAAATAATGGTATGAGATTAGATTATTGTAATTATAGTATATATCAAAATACCACGGAGAATTGTGTTCCTCAAATATCAATATCCCAGTCGTTGAACTCGACAATAGAAATGCTGACAAAATTCAGCTCAGTCCATTCCAATAAATACATTAAAGGCTCATTAACACGAATTGTTGACAGCCGTAGCTGAATCGCAAAGTAATTTGCACTTTCAAAAAAAAAACACATTGGAATCGCAGTATCATACAGTGTTTCGTATATAGATAACGTACCTATATAAACATAACACATAACATTACCCATAAACCATACGAATGAAAATTGACAACTATCAGTCAAGTATGGATGTTACCATAATCACAGATGAATGAAATCCAATTTTGAATGAAAATATATATGTTTTAAAACACGCAATAATCATCACTTAATCATTGAGTTAATATAGATGTGATCGCGTATAATTCCTTTATGTAACATGTAGACAATCCAATAAGAGATTCCACTTGTTGTACTTGTATCGCGAATAAAATTCTTCCTTACGTCATATCCCCCATTCACTCGACACGACAAGACCAATAGGAATCTCCACAACTTGCGCTTTTGGCGGTAACTTCCTCTAAACGGTCATCAGGCCAACAATAACATTGTGAGTCAATTTCACATAATTAAATTGTGTCAACATTAGCAGAATATGATCTCCTGTAGCTGTAGGATAGTTCAGATATGCCTAGAGTGTATCCGATTTGACAAAGTGCGTTTATTATACATTTATGATGGATGCGGAAGGCCAATTCTGTCTGTACTAAAAGTGATTGCCATATAAGGGGGAAAAGCAGTGCTGCAGATATGGTATAAAGTTCTTCCATGTATTGTGCGCGTTTACATGTAGGCATGATGTTCAACACTGTCTTTCTGTCGCTCTTTCTTTATTCAATGTTCACTATCTCTCTGCACCCCACACACCCCCCCCCCCCTCTCTCTCTCTCTCTCTTTCTCTCTCTGTCTCTCTCGCTCTCGATCTCTGTCGCTCTCTCTCTCTCTCTCTCTCTCTGTCTCTCTCTCTCTCTCTCTCTCTCTCTCTCTCTCTCTCTCTCTCTCTCTCTCTCTCTCTATATATATATATATATATATATCTGTCTCAAGATAATAACGCCCTATTTAACGAGGTAGCATACTAAGAATAATGATAATTATCTTTAATCAAGCTACAAACTTGCGTCAGCTAGCTAATGATGTACATGAAAATTTGCGTTATCCGAAGAGGGAGAGAAGGACAGAGAGAGGGGGGGGGGGGGGGGGCGGGGTAGGGGAGGATAAGGAGAAACTAAACACAACAGGTTCTTATTAGTTAGCCAATGACAGTGTTTTGAAGGTGCCCCAAGGTTTGTAATATGGTTGATAGTGGGATCTGTCTTTGGAAGATGCTTTGATTAACACAATTATCGCAATGCAAGGATGGAAACGTGCACGCAAGGACAATGTAAATTAGATTTCTTCGCCTCTGTCTATTCCTTGCCCTTCTTTTCTGATTTTTTAGCTTGTTACTTTTGTAATGGCTACAACTGGAAACAATATCACCCAGAGTTACATCGACCTTTAGAAGCACGATGCCAGTGAAAGAGCGATTGAATTGGAGAATGAGTGAATATATTGTCATATGAGTAGATACATTAAAAACATAAGCAGTCATTCATTTCTGTCGATTGAAGGCATGGACAGGACGTGAGAAAAATAACATATTCCATAATATATTTTATGATGATGCTGACGATAAGGTGATGACAGTTCATTTAGTTGTTTATCGTCTCAGTCGAATAATGATACTGATGGTGATTACAATAGTATCAGTTGCAGATGGAGAAGTTTTATACAGAGACACCTGTATACAGAGATCACTTATGGAAAACAAGAAATGCAATATTTTTATTTTAAATTACGTGGTCTTTATAAACAGATTGCTTCAAAACAGGTTTCAATTACAAACATTGCTTAGGGCAAATATATACTTAGAATCTAACACATTCAGGTGAATGTACTGCATATCACATCGTCTGTCTTAAGCCAGTTAAGATGTCTTAGGTTTGAGTACATGCATGCTTTGCGGATGATATGAGGGAGTGCGGTGAGTATATCAATGACAATATCTGCCTTTGCCCGATAAATTTTGCACTGATCAATGCGCATATTGTCTCCATGATAACTAGAACTTAAATATCGTATTGTTGGTGGAAATCAGTGGCATATGATCCATACGTGATGCAGATGACCGATAAACTCGCCATGTGTATTGATGATAACTAATAGTTCCAATGTCATCTGTTCTGCTTTAAATATATTGTTCTTATTACTTTTGCTTTGATTTAAGTTACTCGTGATTATCAAGATCCATAACACCTAATCTCTCAAGACAATATTAATTATTTCCATCAGGGATAAGGGGCGGGGGAGGTCGGCGAGAGTTAGGGACTAAAAAATGTTGCCTTGTTGCGTTCTATTTGAGCAACTTTTCAACTTTGTCTATTTTTTTTTTCGATTGATTAAAGTGTTCATAATCTATCAGCGCATAGATACAGGAGTATGATGTTCACTTACATTTAATCTTATTCAGAAACTTTGAACAGGGCGTTCCCTCACGGCTTCTTGCTTGAACCGTGTGGTTCAGAACCACTCTTCGGGAACTGACTTGATACGCACTGCGTTCGCCGCGGAATAGTCTTCCACCTTTACCTGATAATATTAGCGGACGCTGACCCTTTTGTCATATTTGAAGCTAAAACGGAAAGTTCTCTTCATTTTCTTAATTGTTTTTCTGTCTTCATTTATCAGCGTATAAATACACGAGTATAATGATGCGCGCTTTATGAATTATGTTGGATTATGTTGTTATTCTTATCATTATCATTATCATTGTTAGCATGATTATCATAACTACCATTATTATTTCACTCATTTGATGATCAGTATCATCAAATATGTAGGAGCATTTGCTTTGAGCTTAGGCCGCCCAATCCATGCACTGAGATTGGGTGAATATTACGTTAATTAGTTTGAAAGTTTGGACGACGAGGCGCGCCTATCAATCAACCTATTAACATGCAGTAATCGTTCTCATTGCAAAATTACCTCATGAAAAATAAATGAAAGCGTAATTATATCCGAAATACACCACTTACCTAATTGGTAAGTGTCACGTTGTAAGTGTTACAATTTCATTGTTAATTGTTAGCGGATATTAAAGTACTTTCAACACTTTTTAAAAATTATGTAAAACATGTTATAACTCGAAACAAGGTGATAAGCCAAAGGATATTAAGAATTTTCAGAAGCAGTTTACGAGTAATTGTATCAATTATTATTTTTGTAATTATCCTTGGAATATATAATAAGATTTTCACGTTGGGTTAATTTTTATCCAGGAAGTTGTGTGTATAAGATGATCAATTCAGAACACTAAGTTTCCCATTGTGCATCACATAGGTCAAGCCACAATGTATTTCTTCCAAAAGTAGGGTGCATTATTAGTTACATTGTGATGGAAGTTGATAGTCTTCCTCCTCATAATGAAGACGTTTAGAGTCAGTAAGAAACGAGGATCTGAGCGTCGAGCTATCTGCCATATCTGCCGTATCACCATCAGCAGGCCGAGCAGTTGCGTAAAGTCGGACCACGTGAAGATTGGCCAGTGAGAGAACTCTGTGATAATGCTTACATACAAAATTTACCATGATAGCTGCACGCGTTCGCCACGGGCGATTTCCCGATCGGAAAATATCTTCTTATTCTTCTTATTCTTCTACTTCTCATTCTGCTTCTTTTTCTACATCTTCTTCTTCTTCTCCTTCTTTTTCTTCCTTTTCTTCTATTTCTTCTTCTTCTCCTTCTTCTTCTTCTTCTTCTTCTTCTTCTTCTTCTTCTTCTTCTTCTTCTTCTTCTTCTTCTTATCCTTCTCCTAATTCCTTTTGTTCTTCTTCTTCTCCCTCTTCTTCTTTTTCTATTTCTTTTTCTTCTTCTTGTTCTTCTTGTCCTTGGTCTACCTCTTCTTCTCCTCCTTCTTCATGTTCTTCTTCTTCTTCTTCTTCCTCTTTCTCCTTCTTTTTCGTCGTCTTCTTTTTCTTCTTCTTCCTGTTTTTGTTTACTTGCACCAGGCAATCGGCAGCGCTCGCTCGTTCTATCGTGAGCGTTTTATTTTTCGTCTCGCGAAATCTCACGCGCAGATTTTGCTGCACCTAGATCATGTAGATTACGAAGGAATTTGACATGCTCGCGAGATCTTTTGCTGGTGTCTTCTGTAAACATACTGATCAGGATTTTTTTAGACAGGGATTGAGATTATATGTTTCTGAATAAATATTTTCATTTTTTTTTTCGAAATCCGCAAAGGAGCTTTTGTGTTATTTGCTTTTATTAAATATGTAAGCTCTCAGAACTTGCTGGATCCTGACCCTTCTAAGGATTGTACGGCAACGACAGTTACGGCTCTAAATAGCCACTACTCAACCGGAGATTTTGATTCCAATATTGTTTGGGCTCAAAAATAAAACATTTGTGCTATTCGTCTTCAAAGTGACGCTAGATTTCAGAAATCGTACGGACTTCGCAACCGATATACATGTAAGCTCCCAGACTTTGCTGGATCTTGACCCTTCTACAAATTGGACGGCAACACCAGTTACATCTTTGGAAAGCCAGTACTCCACAGTGGAGAATTTAATTCCAGTTTTGTTTGGGCTCAAAAATAAAACATGTGTGTTATTCGTCTTCAAAGTGACGCGAATTTTCAGAAATCATACGGACTTCGCAACCGATATTCGTCCGCAGGCAGCAGAAAATAGATTCCGCTTCAGGTGATATATAAGTGTTTGGGGCTCAAAAGCGATTAACATTGAAATAAAGAGTTTATTTTTATTTTGTTTTTATTTAGAACCACATATCTATCTCGGATTTGCAATATTTTTCTGCCTGTTTTAATTAAATCTTCTTTTAAACTTGGTAAATCTCGACCTCCAACATACAGTTGCAAAAGAAAGCGTACGAAAATATGGTTCATTCATGGAGATATCGCAGTTTGAAAAGGAGACCTTTTTCGCGGTTCCAGAGGTCAATAATCCTGTAAATATTTAATGAGACTTTCACTTCTTGACACATTTGGATCTAAAAAATAGATTAGTTCGGATTGTTAATTCAGAACACGACAATGAACATAGCGCATCTCACATGTCAATCCACGAGCAACTGCCAATCACATTGTCAATAATAATGCGTGATTCTTCTGGCAGAAAAGAAAAATTGTGGGTTGACACGTGTGATGCACAATTACCATTGTTATGTTCTGAAACATTAACACTTTTGACATCCCTTTTAACTTTATGATGTGACATTTTCAGCTTGTTTTGAGTTGTAACTTATCTTTATCTATTTTCAAAAGGGTCAAAAGTTTTGTTTAATATCTTGTTGAAAGTGTAACTTGAATGAGAATGGGCGAATGTGTGTTACTTTTAATATACATTGCAGGAGTGATGATAATAACAATACCAATGCAAATGACACATAATAGGGCCATTCTCATTACAAACAATCGAGAAGTTAAAAATCGCAAAATTTTACAATCGTGTTCACATTACACCAAAAAATCGAGAAGTTACGGTGCGAAGTTAGAAAAATCGCGCTCTGACTTGCGAAGTTTCATGCGAATTTTCGGACGGCTGTTGGCACGGTTGCTAGGCAACTTTCACCCTAACTTCGCGATTTTTCTAACTTCTCGATTTCTTAAGTGCAATGAGAATGCGCCTATTGTAGAAGGTATTGACAAAATCTGCTTCTGACATTCTGGCCATTTTTGTTGTTCTTAACCTACGAACTAATCGCGCAGAACCAAGTTGTGCGGATATCCTATGCATTTCTATGCTAATTTACTAATAGGGACGAATCCAACCTGACGTTCACAACTCTTCTGTTTTTTTTTTTTTTTTTTTTTTTTAGCGCAGTTGGCAACTTCGCAAATGAACTGCATAAAAGGGCAACCTCATTATAAAGTCTAACCTTTCAATGGAAATGATAATGATAGCGCATCTTAGCCGTTGTCTGCTGTTGTCATCTGGCAGCCATTCTCATAAACCCATTCCATGCGATGTCTTTTGACAGCTTCTTGTATCTGGCCATACCGTACCGAGGCACGTATGTGACAATGTGTGGGGGACTAATTAAACCCGCGGGGAGAGGGGGATGGGAGGTAATTAGTGATAATTGTTTTGACAATTTTGCGAGGCGAGTAATAACAAAGAGAAATATTGACGCAAGATGTGGATTCGGTGACGAATTAGGGGCGAGGGGTGGTGATGGAGACCAAGTGGTCTTAACAGTGAATTCCATGAGGTAAAATATGTACATTCAGGATTCCCCCTTGCTATAATCGTGATGCCGGGCTTAGCGGTTTCCAAGTACGATGGCAAAGCTGGCTTTACGTCGCACGACATTGCTGTTGCGTTTCTGAAATATTGACGGTTTGAAGACCGGAAAGGGCGCTTTTTGTCAAATGCTGGGTGACGGATTGAAATATCGCAGTATTGCGTTTTTACGCTTGTTTATCTTACATAATTTCTTCACATTCATATTTTCTTCGTGCATTTTATTTTTCATTCCCATTCTGATTTTCTTTCGTTCTCCCTTCCCTCCAATTTCAAGAACTTTGTTTAACTCTTGTCCAACCAACACCGACGGCTGCTTTTTATGAGCATTGAAAAAAAAATGTATGATAAAGATATGTAAAGAAATGGTATCGTTCAGAATGGCACACAGAGAAACAAAATATCTACAGATGGATGGAAAAAATAGAGAGGGGTCATAGAGAGATAAAGTGTGTGTGGGCTTATGTGTGTGTATGCGTGTTTGTGTGCTTCTGTGTGTGTGTGTGTGTGTGTGTGCGTGTGCGTGTGTGCGTGCGTGCGCGTGTGTACTGTATGTGTGTACTCGATCAAGAGAGAGAGAGGGTGGGGGAGGGGGCATACTAGGGGGGGGGGGGCGGGTGGAAGAATAAATATGGAAAGAGAGAGGGGTATTTATAGTCATATATGTACAGAGAACATATAGAGAGAAAGAAGTAGAGAGTGAGTGGGGAGGTATCGACCATAATGTCATTATATCATACACAAAAACTCGCTCCCGAGAGAAGCTGAGCTTACTACGGAGATTGTTCGCGAAAAAAACCATTGTAGAAAAAATATTTTTACACTTGAAAGTAGTCATTCCCGATGCTCTTTCTTTACTGCATTCACGTCTGATATGTTCAGGTGTATCATCTTTCAAGTAAAATTGAGTAGAAGAAGAAAATGAAAAATAAAAACCCAAAACGATATAAGAGGACATCATTTTACACAAGAAAACATTGAAAAGGATATTGGAAGAACGAAAGAAGTACGAAAGTGTTCCTACCTCTGGATGTTTGCCGCACAATCTCCAGGATGTTCTTGGCCTCGCTGAGAGTAAGAGGTTTTCCGTATGTTTCCATGGCAGCGGGAGGCTTGTCCATCTCTTCCATCATAGCTCTTGTTAGGTGTGCCAGTTGGCCCATCAGCCCATCCGTGGGGGCAACAATGCTGTATATGGACCAGCCAAATGCGTCCAGCACCGCAGGAACGGTCCGGGCGATGTGTTGAGTAGTCGGGTACGTCTTGGCGAGCGTCGAGTGCAATCCAAGCTCGTGATCACTGATCTCGATGTCGCCCGAGTCTTCGGCAATCGCCGTGCAAAACCACGAGGTCATTGGGATACGCCAGTAGCTTGCGAGGTCGGCGACGGTCTTGCACGCCGACGAGCACGCGGGTCCGATGAACCCGTCGATGCCGTGGCTGTTTCCATCTTCATAGATTTTCAGTTCGACTGCGTGCCCGCTTGCCACGATGGAGCTACAGCCTGTATCGGAGATAACGAAGTCCAACGTACTCTCAGAATCGTTTCCCCCGAGCAGTCCCGATGTGTGGACGTTCTCTGCCGCTAGATATGCCGCTCCCGCGGATCGGATGCCCAGCAATGGAAACGACCCTGGCTCTGTAGAGTTCCATGGAACTAAAAGTCCTAGCTTGAAGTCGTAGCTCGTCGAAAATTGCACTTGACATGATAAGTATAAGGTCATCATCACATATACAAATCTGTAACGAGGACCAAGATGGACCTCCAACCTATAAAACCATCTCCATAAGACAAGCGGCGCTTGAAACAGCACATACATCTTCCAAATAAAGTCATTTATTGCTGAAACATTCTTCATCTAAATATTGATCACATCTCCTTCATCGTTGGTCTCTCACCTGGACAGAAAAGTGCATGTTTTATTTCGACGTGGTGCATTTGTACGAAACATGGAGCTTGTGAGATAGAAGACACATCGCTAACTGATTAAAAGCTCATCATAACTGCCTATTGATATCTGGCCCTTAAAAGTTTATTCCAAAACGGCAAGTAACAAGCGAACTGAAGCAAATGTCCAGAGCCGCATCGTCATTTCGGAAACAGATATCACATTAGGCTCTATGTGGCATACTTGGCTATGATTCATGCCTGCCGAAAAGCGCCTTCCTCGCCATTATTTTGATAAACAGATCTCCCTCGCTTTCGTGCTACTCCAAAGTCTGTCACCAACGGGCCATAATTCCGGATCACTGACAGGGGCGATCCTAATCGACTGCGCTCGTGAATAGATAGATACCCATCCGTGCATCTTTGCAGTGCAGGCACGTGATGAGGAGAACATCGATAGTGAGAAAGGGAAAAAAAAAAAACGTGCTGAACTTTTCACGAAAAATACCCTTACTCACATCACGCACGCACCGATATAGCGTGCGTACGCGCGGAAGATCGTCCACGAGCTTGCGCTGACGAAAAACAAACTAGTGAGTAACTGGCTCAGTTCATGTCGCGGAGCGTGGCGAGGAAGATAACGACAAACGACAGAACATTCGAGTTTATACGTGCCGCTGTCCTTTTCCATTTTGCGGGAAGAGCGCTAGAGTATCACTCTGACCGCTTGCGCCTGCACACCCGTCCACGACTGAAGGTATAATCGTCTGTGATTCACAGTAACTCTTAAAAGCTTTCTTAATACTACGCCTCTTGTTGCAGCAGGAGCATGTAAATAACCAGTAGAAATCATGCACATGACCGTATGCCATCTTACATGCTCAGATCTGAGTAGGCCAACCTGGATTAAGGAAATCGTCCTCAATTTCTCCGTTTTCGAGTAATATAGGCCTACGCAAATTCTCAGACGGATTAAGGGAATGATGATTGCGATTGAATGTACAACAGGATCTTTATTCAAGCTTCATGTATGCGTCTAAAAAATGTATCCTTACACGTTTGATAACAAATATTTCTTGAATACAAGCTCGTCGCTTTAACATGTTTAAGAGGCCACATGCCTATGCATGAATAATTAACTTCACTCTCGTATGTCCGCGTCCATGCGATACGCGACGCTCTGCGTGCAAATCTGTATGATCTCTGATCACGTGTACTACAACGAGACTACTCGGGAAGTAATTAATGAATGGGACTATGCAGCGGCACCATTCATTTCACGGGGTCAAAAAATATTGTAAAGTATTGAGAACGCATTTGGAATGATCGATGATATTCCACGTCATTAATTTTTCCCCACTCATACAAACATGCGATAACACAGTGTGGCGAAGTAAAAAGATCAATTCGGCATGTTCACACATAAAAAACATAAATTGTTCAATCGTTTCGTTATTCAAGAAAAGTTACGCTTGAGCATGTCCCTTTATCCATTATGTATAATGGCAGGTAAAATATGAACATAGTTACATTACAGTACAGTCCAGTACAATCCAGTACATAACATAACATGCAAATATGATTATTCTTACAACGTTGTTATAAACTAATATAATTGTGATTGATCATCAAATCTTATTATGACTATAATGGATAGTATTTTATGTCACATACCTACAGAAAATAATTTACGAATGCGAGGGGAGCGTACTATAAACATTTACAACATCAGATATTCAATAGTTTTTATATTTAAAAAAAAAAAGTTACATGTGCTCCGGTGCTTTTGCTTTGTTTTTAATGTGCATTTTTTCAAAAAGATATGCATCCTTTACTTGTGCATTTGATACATCATTAGAAATACGTTTTACACACAAACCTTTATGAAAAATATCATTATGCTGTCAAAAACAGAAAGAGAGCAATTTACGGAATTATGCTGCACACGACATATGGGAGAGCACCTCGCACGTGACGTTACCAGATCGACATTTCAAAAGATCACTACTTTTTATCCTATGACGGATTTTCGTCAAACCTTTACCAATATGTTTCTGTCATGCTTCTGCTTTTATTGAAACCAACTTAGGTTCATGGTGAACCATCCCTTTAATACAGTACAATAAACACAGCGTAACAACAAAACAACTTGGTCAATATAAAGAAATCAGAAGTTTATTATAGTTTTTGACATATTAGGCATACAGTCACCAATGAAGAAGCATTGCTATGGTTACTGGATTAGAAACGAAATAACAGCAACAGGTTTTCACGTGCAGCCCACTCGTATTACGTTTACGACATTATTCCATTCCATTTCATGTACTTCCACGAAGCTCTGTCTCATTAGCAAGATCTACCCCAGACGGTTAAACCATCCTTAGACTTAACTACTAAGTATGCTTATTAATACATGGCATTGCATATCACAATATGTTTTTCGAGTATTGCACAATGTTATCTGTAACCTTAATGTATAAGGATAGCACACATAGCAAACAAAATGATCACGGAAATCGTGTATGTTTATGATTTATCGCAACAGATTTATATTGTGACTTACATTATCTCTTACATAAGAGATTATATTGGCTGCAACATGTTAATACAAAACACAAATAATGTTAAACCAATGTTAAACATGCAGAAGGTATTTTAGTATTTTAAAGCGTCAAGATACGTTTAAACATGCTGTTAAACATAATGCGCCTTGCATTTTCAAAGCAAAAAGAAAGATATCAGACCATGGATTATTTACCACTTTGTTTGCTACATATGAATTTATTCAAGTGTAATACACACAATTCCCGCAGAGTAACAGTTTATCCAGCACACAACGCATGGCCGTCACCAGGGGGTGCGGAGGGTGCGAATGCACCCCCCCCCCTCCAAATTCGTCATGGTAGTACTTATATTTCTAAAGATAAAGTAAATTTTACATTGTTTGGCAAGCGAACAAATTTCACAGAATTAAACAATGGGTGTATGTAAACTTTTGTCCTCAACTGTACATGTTCATCCTAACATGATAACATAAAATTAAACGACTGGTCTTTAAGTGAATGAATATTAATTTCGCCAAAGAAGCGAAGCTTTGATGAACTTTTCCCTTCAACAAATAAAGAGGTGAAACTGTGAATATTTTGATTCAGTTCATAAACGTATGTTGAATACATAAGACTAAACGGGTATGTGTTAAGTGTATTTTTTATTTGCAATCTTATGGCAGTTGCACAGTATGATATCAATCTATTATCGTACCACTTGTCAATCGAATGGAAGGGAGATTGTAATCCAAAGTGTTTGAAAGTATACCGAAGTGTTGTCTGTTCACTAATACACACTATTATATAACATATTGCCAATAATAACTGAATAACGCTGAAAGGAATGGATGTACTTGTGAAAAATGAAGGTATGTTTAAGTAATTAGTTTGCTCGCACGGAAGGTAGCTGAAATGATTGGCACATGCTGTTGAATAGAACTGCCAGTGACCACATTATCATGCTCAGCCATTCTAGACGTCATAAAATAGCCGGCAACGTGTTTGCTTTGGACAACAAAAAAACACTTTCTTATTAGGGCAACGTGATTAAACACAAAACGGAAAATTTTGGATCAGAATTTTGAGGCGTTTGTGCAGTGGAGTAATTTCCTTAAGAAGCGATTTATTTCTGTTGCCATAACAACGGCGCTTGGTTTTTCTTGGCGGTTTGAATTTGCAGCCAGCCTTGAGCACACTTGCTTGCATATTGCCTTGCTAGTCACATAGCATCACGCGCAGGTGTTTACCAATGTTCAAACATAAGGATTAAACAAAAAATTCATGATAATTAGCATGATTAACCCATTGTGTAACAAAATCGACAGGAATCTCGCAATATGAAACAAAATTATAATCATAGATTCAAGTTTAAATTTTCAAGTCTTATTTAAACGAATCACATTAGTCAACAACAATGCTTACATGATAAAAACATAAAAGCTACAACGAGGTTGGAAGAACCTCAACAATGTATCTACATAATATCATACAATTCGCAAGGTGAATTTTGAGGGAAAGAATTGACTGGCTGAGCTTTTAGGGTAGGTTATTAATTATATTCTTTAGCATGAAGGATGAGGTATATTAAATGTATGGTTGCATGCTGTCTTCGATTCTGATGCGCTATAAAAACCCAGAGTAATTGCGTTATATATCACGTAGTATTCTTACCGCTCTCTTCTCATCGCGTGATTGGCATGGTTATCATAAAGCGAAGGCTATATTATCAAAATTAAAGAAAAATATGGGTGACCGATTTATTTTAGAGCAGACAAATATTTATGTATGAGCTGGTATTATTAAACAGACGGAATATAGCTTTGATGGGTTTGGTGGAACGTGGAAAAAAATAAAGAGAGAGAGAGAGAGAGGGGGGGATACGGAAAGTTACAGATGAGGGGGAGGGGTAGAGGGGTGAGGCAGAACCTTATAACCTCCAGCCAAGTTTTTTGCAAGACCCTTGACTCCGTACGCCTTTAAAGAGAACAATTTTGCTCTCTTCTGACGCTCTTGGCTATTAAAGTAAGGGACGTCTTCTTTGTTTTCATTAAGAACTGGTAGAGGACGATTAAGCATTTCCTCCAACTGGCAGGGGATGCGCTTCATGGTGAGCAAAAACACCTATATTTACCATGTTTACATTCCGGGAAATGTCTAAAGCAATCGTTTTTTTATCTTAATCCGGTCGAAGATCATTCGTTACATGGTATCGTGGCAATATTGTGCCTAGAGATGGGTGCTTAAAGGGCATATACTGTACTGGGAAGGCAAAAAAGCCTTCAAAGGATAATTGCTAGCAATCTTCTTGTCAATGGTCTTAAATTCATGTATTGTCTATTTTAGAAGCTTGCTGAAAGTCATTTGCCCTCAAATGATCTACATTTGGAGTGATGAGTGATTAAATCACAAATCCTCAAAATGTTCGGCCCGAACATATTGAGGATTTAATCATTAGTCATTAATTACTCCATATGTGGATCATTTGAGGACAAATAACTTTCAGCAAGCTTCTGAAATAGACAATATATGAATTTAAGACCATTGGCAAGAAGATTGCTCACAATTATCTTTTGAGGGTTTTTTTGCCTTCCCAGTACAGTATATGCCCTTTAAAATAACAATCAGCTGGATATCCCTCTCTAGGTTACGTGCTTAAATAACTGTATACAGATTGCTCCCAGAATGCATCAGCGCATATGTAATCCTGCTTTCCAAATAAAAGGTTCCTGGACCCCGTTGCATAAAACTTACCATTAATGGTAACTCTGCCAACAATGGTAACTAACATGATAACATTGCTCAACAGCCAATCAAATTTAAGTTGCAATTAGTAGTAAAGTTACCATCAATGGTAAGTTTTAGGTCTATGCAACAGGGTCCTGGTTAGGACCGGTGTAATCTGAAAACCTTCTTGTAGATTGCAGAGCCAGGTTTCAGTTAGACCCAACGCGATCATACTCAATCATTTCATTACCATTTAGACCACCACTTCAGTCTTTAAACATTTAAGGATGCCTTTAATGAATGAATATACATTTATGCGCACGATTAATCCATTTTTGTTGCTTATTTACATGTTTCGCATGCCAAACTGAACGTGATATTATTTCTAAATCTTCAAATTGGTAGCATGCTGGAGATGTCGATATTACACTTTTGCTCTACAAATTAGCACACCTACTAGGTAAGATCCAGCTTCTCTGATATCATCATACATCCAAAAATTTGACATTCTGTATGAATTTCACTATTGTTTACCTCATACTTGAGACAGAAAGAATATATATTTTGAGAGCTCGGAGAGTTCGAAGCAGTTGTTTCGATTTCAAGAGATAGATTCAGAGTTTGAGATTCATCAGACATATTCAGCACAGAGAGTTATTCATCAGAGTTGTTCTAGTATTAAATGTACTACAACGTAATGTACCTCGAGTCCTCCTTCAACATGTTCAAGTTCAACTCAGAATTAAGCAAACTATAGACTTTATTAGAGTTGATCCCACACAAACTACAACCCATACACAACAAAATACTTCACGCACAAGCACGGGCAAGCAACCCATCAACCAGCACACCTCATTTTAACGGATTTTCTCTGAATGTGTTGTTAATGGCGAGAAATCTTTGTTCTTATCAAATAATGTCGATGTAAGTTGAGGAAGAAGTGAGAAAAGGCATTGCCATACCTTTCCCCCTGGCATATTTGATGAGTTTCTTACGAGTAAGGATAGTAGCACAACTTGACATACGTACGGCATCGTTTTGAGTGGTAGGAAACACGTGTGTGGACGCATGAAACTATCAAGTAAATACTATACCACCGTGATACGATTAATGTAAGGTTATTGTATCTGAATAGGGGGAGGTTGTAACCTTATCTCAGAGTCAACGCCCGTCTCCATCGTTAATGCAGCTTGTAAAACAAGGGTATTACGGGAGTATTTAGCAATAGTATTAATGGAGATAATCTTTGTGGATGGTAAAGATAAGAACTAAGAAAGACAATGCAAAGAAACGAGCTTTAGAAGATTTTATTCAATTCCTTAACGATTAAATAAGCTGGAAATATTACTTCAAAGGTGCCAACTGTGGTAGGTCTCCCCGCCCCCTCCCCACCTCCCCCTCCTCCTCCTCCTCCTCCTCCTCCTCCTCCTCCTCCTCCTCCTCCTCTCCTCCTCTCCTCCTTCCCCTCCTTCTTCTTCTCCTCCTCCTCCCCCTCCTCCTCCTCCTCCTCCTCCTCCTCCTCCTCCTCCTCCTCCTTCCCCTCCTTCTTCTTCTCCTCCTCCTCCTCCCCCTCCTTCCCCTCCTTTTTCTTTTTCTTCTTCTCCTCCTCCTCCTCCTCCTCCTCCTCCTCCTCCTCCTCCTCCTCCTCTTTCTCCTCCTCCTCCTCCTCCTCCTCCTCCTCCTCCTCTTCCTCCTCCTCCTTTTTCTCCTCCTCCTCCTCCTCCTCCTCCTCCTCCTCCTCCTCCTCCTCCTCCTCCTCCTCCTCCTCCTCCTCCTTCTCTCCCTACTCCTCCTCCTCAACCCGGTTTAACCTTTACATTACCAAGCCATTAAAAAAATAAACCATTAGCTTACTACACATCTTCATGACAATGGTAAGGAGAGAGTAAACCCATACAGTACCAGGCCCTGGAAACCCCATTGGCCTACTACACATCTTCATTTCAATGGTAAGGAGAGAGTTAACCCTTACATTACCAGGCCTTGAATACCCCCATTGGCTTACTACACATCTCATTCCAATGGTAGGGAGAGAGGTAAGACACAGTTACCATGATTACGAATCAAAACCTGAACAATGTAGAAACGGGGCTCTGTAGCGGTAGGATGATATAAAGGAGAACGCGAAGAGAAAGAAGAAACAAAGGAAGAGCAAGGAAGAGAAGAAACGAGAACAAAATAACAAATATGAAATAGGAGAGGAAGAAAGAGAAGCTGAAAGGAAAAGAAGCATATGCTCGAGAAGATGATGATGATGATGTAACATAGGTGTTAAATGTTTTTAAAAGTTAAGTATAGGAAGAGAATATACAATAGTAGTAGTATAGTTATCTATTTGGCAATTGATAGAGCATGTGAACTAATAAAGTACAATGTGACATATCTAACACATGAATGCAACACAGGAATGTCGCGTAGGAAAGGGATTAAGTTAAATATCTATGATCCTAGGTCCTCTTTTGCTAACTCCTGTAGCAATGATTAAAAATATAATTATAAAGAATTAAAATAAAGTATAAAATCCCCGCCAACGTCCCTGCTGGTCCCAATTCACAAGTGACGTAATCATAATACTTATATATTTCCCATTTATAGTTACAGTTTATCACGTTTATGTAAGCCAAGGTCTGTGAAGAA
Organism: Arbacia lixula; assembly: GCA_963669155.1. Lineage (NCBI taxonomy): Eukaryota > Metazoa > Echinodermata > Echinoidea > Arbacioida > Arbaciidae > Arbacia > Arbacia lixula. The sequence continues at coordinate 11,182,078 of OZ022584.1, forward strand.
AATGATGAAAACCCCATTTAATTTTGTTCAGGTTCCCCATTGCAGTCTATATGTTACCTCAGATCTAGGGCAAAAAATCATAATGGATAGGCGAAGAAAAAAAACGAGGCATTGCCACATTCTGGGCGTCAACGCAATGAAAAGAAATTACAAACTTAAAGGTATAGTCCACCCTGAAGTAAAGTTGGTTTCAATAAAAGCAGAAACATGAAAGAAACACAATTGAAGGTTTGACGAAAATCCGTCAAAGGATAAGAAAGTTTGGATCTGTTACATGTTGGATTTTGTGACATCACGTTCGAGGTGCTCTCCCAAGTCGTGTGCTGTATAATTCCATAGAATGTTCTTTTTCTTTTTTCGATGAATGGAGAAAAATGAGTAAAAATGTGTTTCTAATGATGGATTAAATGCACAGGTAAAATCATGCATATCCTTTTGAGAAATTCGACGGTTTCAAATAAATCAGTAGACAACATTATGGGAGACCATCTAGCACGTGATGTCACAAATATAAAAACTTCAAACAATCGTAACTTCCTTAGCCTTTGACGGATTTTCATCAAACCTACATTAAAACCAACTTAATTTCAGAGTGGACCATCCCTTTAAACGAGACAGAGAAAAGAGATAAATTAAAGACATGAACACACACCACCATAATTTCAGATGTTATGTAGTATTAAACCGATATCCTTAACCCTGACATCGATACAGAGCAGGAATGAAAGAGAGTGGAGAGTCTCGTGCATTCAAACTGTGAGAACGGTTTCCACATGTTTCCAGTGACTAACCGAGCAATTTTTTTTTTTTCGAGCCCAGATTTATCTTCTTATTTTCTTCGCTTCATTAATATTCAACGGCGGTTTATTTCTGGTTCGCATCTTTATGAGATAATCTCAGCGCGCATACTGATGCGTTAAAGGGCTTTCTTTTTCTCAGTCAAAAAAAACAAAAAAAAACACACAATAACCTGCAAACCAAGCTTGGTTGGAAATGATTCTTAGGAAATGCTATCCGCTCGTCCAAGTATAGGCAAAAAGATATCATATTGCTATTATCCATTCAGCGTTAAGAAGTCGCAGAACACGACGGCGTCGCCGTTATAGCTTTGGTGGTTTTACGATTCGCTGCTTTCTACCTGTCTTCCAGTTCGATGATAATTTCAACTGAACAGAGGCATGCAGATACAAGCCTGTCGTATTTCATTACGTTGGCTGACAGTGATGCTTGATTTTAACATACAGTAGGTCTACATTATCTCCATTTTATACAAACATGCTTGCACGTTGTTGTGTGCTTTGAACAAAACAGGTTTCGGAGGAAGCCGAAAAGGCCACCAAGACCACACGATTTAACCACGATTCTGCAAGTCGTAAGGGCCGACGACTCGCAGTGTGACGTCACCTTCCTGCACACGAGTCCAATGACGGGGCCCTGCTATTCAGCCAGTTGGAAGAGGAATAACACACACACACGCGCGCACAAACACACACACACGCACACACACACACACACACACACACACACACATACACACATACAACCCACACACCCACAAACATATCTACATTGTGGTAGGGTCCATGGTATAACTGAGTCGACAAAGGTGGTAGGGGGGGGGGGGCAACAAGACTTATGTCATTGTCATGTATCACAATTATTTTGGAGCATCCAGGTTGATTAAAAACAAAAAAAAAATAGGTCGTTTCCGAAGAACAGAGATGAGATAATCCATAGATATATGAAAGTCAGCTCGCATGTTTATTTATTTCAATGTCCGCACATCATACTGTACGAAATTCATTAATAGTTTTTAGAGGAAAACAACATTATCATGATGTTATATCAGTTAAGCCACATCCTCTCCCCTCCCCCCCCCTCCCCCACCACTCCCCCACCCCGTCCTCACCCCGTCCCCTTCCCGCTCCCCCCCCCCCCCAACCACTCCCACACCCCGTCTCCACCCCGTCCTCACCCCGTCCCCACCCCGTCCCCACCCCGCCCAACCCCGTATTCTTCCCGCTCCCATACCGTCCCCAACCCGCCCCACCCCGTCCACACCACGTCCCCCAACCCGCCCCACCCGTCCCCACCACGTCCCCACCCCGTCCCCACCCCGTCCACACCCCGTCCCCACCCCGTCCCCTTCCCCTCCCAACCCCGTCCCCACCCCGTATCCTTAGACATGATACTCTTAGACCTATTCGGGGTTCACGATCACACGTTCCGATATATATATCACTCGAATTTCACACCAGGTGTTCAATATTTGTATGACATTTTGGGAGATTCATGTGAGGTTATAGCAAAATCCAATCTGCAAATCGATTGTCATAGTTGAAACCATATACAAGATATAGGCATGTGATATTGTCACAATATAGACCGATGGAGAGCCATGATATCGTGTGACTTCATATTCAACATATGAATAATAATGGGAGTATGACACTAAACAAGTCACTTTTTCTACCCCGTATCTAGCAATCGTCTGAATCAGTATCAAAGGGATAGTTTTTCCTTATAAAGATCATTTCAATAAAAGCAGACACATGAAGTTTTGATTTTATGACGTCACGTGCGAGGTGCTCTTCCATTATGTTGTATACATTTTTTTCTCGAAAATGTGCATCCTTTTATCTGTACACTTGATACATCATAATACGTTTTTACACACATACCTAATAATTCCGTTGTCGAAAACAGAAAAAGAGCAATTTTTGGAATTATAATGTACACAATATAATTATGGGAGAGCACCTTGCGAGTGACGTCACAAAATTGAAATTTCAAAAGATCATAACTTTCTAATCTTCTGACAGATTTGCATCAAACCTTCACTGATATGTTTCTTTTGTGTTTCTGCTTTTATGAAAACCAATTTAACTTCAGTGTGGACTATCCCTTTAAGTCAGATCATCATGCATTTGCCTTCATTTCTTTTCATTATATGGATACGAAGTGTGCGCATTCTTGCGCCATTTTAAGTTAAGGCCCAATATAGTATTATCGTAACAGTGGAAGTGTTCTAATTATTACAGTGAAACAACAAATTAATCGAATGAATCATGACAATATTCGATAATGTTTTGCGTGGCCTATATCACCAAATGTGTTGTCAGTTTGGGCAAACTTACTTTGTATCCTTATTATGTAAACTCCATATTTCTTTGCCTTTTACTTCCAATTATGGATAAAGTGGTTTGAATAGATACGTCCCTGTATTTACAGTTACTTAATACACAAACGACCAAGATCACAATCTAAGTCAACTTGCTTCATCACCTCTATATGTAGGCCCAACTTTTGTTTCTTACTGTAAAAACAATGAAACCTTCACAAGAAAACAAGAAAGTTGACTATAGATAATACAGAAGCGCATGAGCGTATGAGTAGCAGGAGTCACAATACAAGGTAGTTACAAGATAGTTAAGTGGGTCAAATATCCTGAAAGGATACAACCGAAAATGTTGCTATTGTCTTAATAGCATTTATGACTTGTTTTTGGTTTTGTTCATGTCTTCGTGAAATCTATGATCTACTCCTTTCTCATTTTGATAGGGTCTTATGTCGGATTTTTCTCAGAGTATTCCTGATTTGTTTGGGTTTATTCAAATCAACCTGTTTTCAGGGTTTCCGTGCATCTTGGAGATTGTATTCACACCGAGCGGTTTCCCGTTGCCGCATGTCATAAGCGCCGCGCGGCTAAATCAATATAGGCCCACATGTATTAAACGAATCAATATAGGCCCACATGTATTAAACGACTCGATTACTTTGCCGCGGAGAAAAACACCAGCGTCAAGTTACATCGGCGAGCAGCGACAGGAAACGACTTCTGTGTAGACGCACGTTAATACTTAGGCCTATATCTTCTAAATGTTATATGACCACGCAGACGGGCCGTGATCGTCTAGTGGTTAGGACATTACGTTGTGGCCGTAATAACCCAGGTTCGAATCCTGGTCACGGCATCTTTTGCTTAAAATGTTAATTTTGCTTAAAATGTTAACGTTTAGCTTTACGTTATTATTTCCTCTTTGTTATGTACAGTATTATGCTAATTGTCAGTATACTTAAAACGCAATATCTATGCCTTTCCACACCTCTCTCTTGTTTTCTTCGCCGTCATTTTATTGTTTAATTTGGTTTATGTTGTATTATCCCCCTTCATATCCATCATCTCTTCCTTCTTCTTATTTCGTATTGACGGAAATATATATATATATTATTGACCTAAGTTGTATTAACCATGTTAACAACAATTAGCTGCAACATAATTGTGTATTTCATTTACCACGCATCACAACGCCGTACACTATCTATACGTGGTGATTGAAATAAAGCTGTAAATAATTATGATAAAATAACACTCCGTAAGCACAGCATAATGGAAATAGATGAACAACATGTGCATAGTTTCCCTACATGTGTAAACACGGACTTCATTGCAATATGTTAATCATTAATACATCGCATGCAGTTCCGGATGTAGCTCTGGAGCTATGGTGCTGATTTATTTTTCTTCAAAATCTCTGTCTTCCAGCATTTTTTTTTCAAGTTTGATCGAGGAATATCATTGAAGTCTGTAGGTCGTACCGGTGAGCGCATCACCAAGATAAAATGCAGCAAATTACTGCGTAGATAAACGCGATTATCTCCTTCACTGCAAGACTTCATACTGCCCAATGGGAAAGGGATGTATTACCCGTCCAAATTGCCTCAGTGACGCATCAAGAGTTAGCCAGCATAAACAACTTGAACTTAATACAGGATTGTTTACCATTTAAAGTTTACTCGCTTCAGAGACCCTCGTTATGATTTTACACACACTCACAAACACACATACATCGGGACACACACGGAAAATAGTTCACTCGATCGGCATACAACATTATTTTTGCCGACACAAGATATTCCCTGAATCACGTCATAAAATGTCACCTTTTAACGGATTGGGATAGTTGACAAGTTAAAGTCTTCGCTATTTTTAAGCAAACTGTGATAACCCGTGTTTGCATTGCGTAATCAGTAATCACTAAACGAACACATAGGTTAGAATAGTAAACATGTTAAACAAGAACAACACACACACGAGGCCGTACATAGACGGGTTCGTCCGTCGCAAAGTCCAAAAGGTCATGGTGGTGGGATTGTTTTCCCTTTATTTGAGTTACCCATGTTAATACTAGATCCAATTGCTCCAATTGTGATATATTACCCCTTACTTCCTCTTCAAGAGACACATTGTTTCTGTAAGTGAGCAAATTATGTAACATATTCCCAAAGGAGTAAAATGATTCTCTGATGTAAGGGTGGGTTTGTGCGTGTGTGTGTGTGTGTGTGTGTGTGCGTGTGTGTGTGTGTGTTGTGGAGGGGGGGAGGTGTGTTCAACTACTGCATGAGCATTAGACCCCCCCCCCCCCCCCCCATACGTTTCCCATATCATTTGGGGGCTTTACTGACATTGGAGGGTGGCAGCATGGAATTTTAAATGCAACCCGATTGCAGCAAGAGTCCAGGTATAGTACGTCTGTGGTACTTATTGATCAAGGAGAGCGCCATCATACGGACCTTTTCTGATGGCAGACGTAAGAGTTCATTGTGGAGTTACTTTCAAGTTATTTAAAGAAAGTGAAAGAGGATGAGAGAGAGAGAGAGAGAGAGAGAGAGAGAGAGAGAGAGAGAGAGAGAGAGAGAGAGAGAGAGAGAGAGAGAGAGAGAGAGAGAGAGAGAGAGAGAGAGAGAGGGAGAGAGAGAGAGAGAAAGGAGGGGGAGATGGAGAAAAAGAGGGAGGAAGAGAGATAGAGACAGAGAGAGAAAGAAGATTCCTTGTACGTCGACGAGCCTTTTTGAAGAGGGCGCACTGCCAGATTAAGCTTGGCGATACTTACCCCGTTGTCATTATTGACTCTATTTGAACATTGTTATCGTTTGATTCTCTATTTCATTAACATCATAGAACCAATCATTTTGCGTGATCGTCGGAAGATTTTGTGACTTCGGCGTTTTTTTCAATGAAAGTATCTTCATCAACAAAATATACAGACACACACAAATTCCAAAGCACACAATATTATACAATTACTAGTATCGTCAAACACACAATGTATTCATTCACACACACACACACACACACACACACACACACACACACACACACACACACACACACACACACACACACACACCCACACACACACACACACACACACACACACACACACACACAAAGAATGAACTATTAAAACCATAACAACAAAAATCATTAAACTCATTTATGGGCTTGAACTCTTGAACTTTTAATGAAATCGCATTTTAAACGAGAATGGTTGTGACATCCTGGCGTGTTGCCTCCCCCACTGTATTTAGTACACTATCGATCAATGGGGCTATAGGCAGAGTGATCACTTCCATTATTACACCACATCCATAAAATGGGCGTGACAGTAGAACCACTCCGAACACCCCACTGCACTACGTACTTAAAGCATACAAGGAGAATACTGCCCTATGTGACTGGACAGTGAATACGCGATACCAATCAATCCTGCATAACGAAATTTAAAAAATATTACCTCAGAATAAATCTTTCTGAAACCAAACAAACGGAGGAGCAAAATTAACAAGAACATAACCATTATTTTTGATAGTTTCTTAACTATTTTTTCCGACCTGAAGGTAGTGTAATCCTTTTGCAAATATTACCAATTCTGTAAATTAAAGCGTGAACCGACAGAACAGATACGCTTAGTTCGTGAGATATGAAATGTGACAGTGACGTCACGTGGCATTCCAATCATGAGCGAGAATAAACTATTTGGTAGTTTACCCATGAGGTTTAGCTTCTTGTGAAAATGCAAATAAAAAATAAAAATTAAGGATATATTACCTATCAACATAACCAAATAAAAAAAACACACAAAACAAAAACAAAATCAAAAAGATATGTTGCTCTTAACATTTAACACTGTGTAATGGTTTATATTGTAAGTTCCAAATTACATTTCCAGTACAAATGTTTGCATGTACTATAGTACATTCTTAGACGACCGTACCACACGTCAATTTTAAATGTAATGGACGATGTGGTTTCACCAATAGTCAGTTTTCGGTTCCTGTATTGCCGGAGTATTAACATAAGTGAACATAATGTATGCAAAAAGGCTACTTTTAGTGAAGTACACCTTCCATGTTCAGTTTTCGAGAAGCCCCTAATCTTAAACTTCCATTACCACTTAATATTCTACTCAGTATGTCATACATCATACCATTTTGAATGCTTTGGTGTACATAATGATTTAATGAAATTGTAATATTCTCTATACATGTACTAACCTTATTTGAATATGCGCAACGATGACATTGTACTACATGTATATTATGAATATTTATATACGAGTCGATCAACATCAACATTGCATGCAGTGAGCAATTGTTGAGAAAAAAAAAGTGAAAAGCAGGTCGGGTCCAGTATGTGTTCTCACTTGGATTGTATTAAGATAATACCCATGCCACACAGGGCTGTATTCTCCTTTTAGGCAAATTCAGACTACATCAGTGGTCTATCGACTAGTCCATATTCGCGAAGGACCGTCATGTCACACTGAATCATTATCTAAACATGGACACGTGTAGTGAGTCCAACACTTTGCCGCCGCGGCAAGCACGCGCGTAAAACTTACAACCTGCGCCCCGCAGTGGCAGCGGGTAATCACTTGCGTGTAAACTATTATGTTCCATGTCTATCATGAATGAGTGTGCTCCAACTGTACAGCTACATGTACAAATGCGTATATGCATGTGTATATATACAGCTAATAGCAGCCATTGCGTTAATTGATCTTTTCGATTTGACAGTCTACGCACACATTGCACGAAGATTCTTTGGGGTGAATCTTCATATCATACTTGGATGTACTACATCAATGTGACCTTTAACTATGGGGTAAAACATGTACATGTAATACTATTGTGAGCAGGCTCCGTATTGCACACTGCATGAGGTATACCCGATGTAGCATTACCATTAAGCCTGTCAATGCCGTCACCAATGCACGTCTTATCACCCATTATCATACCGGCTGGCAGTAATCAAAAGATATACTTAGAGACCCCCATCTTAATCTATCTTGCTCCCATTGTGTTCCTTGAACAGGTATCAAAACTTGACCCGTCACTGGATGTAGGTATCTTGGCAGACTGATGTACGACACGCCAAAATATATGAGCAACTGACACCAGTCCAGTCTTTGGTGATCATGCATGCATTATGCAAACTCTGTTTCTTCCTCCTGATAGCGAGAGAGATGGTGATAACCATAAGCCCATAACATTCACAAACACTAGAGGCTCGGATCACAAAAAGCTACGATTGCTCGTATGTTCGTTAGATCAATTATACAGCTGATCTATTGATCGTATGACTGATATCGATCGTAAATTGCAATTGATATTGATCGTAGCTTGTTTGGATCGAGCGTAATATAACTTGCAGAGACTTGGACTTGCAATAGATAACAGTGATGATTTGTGATACGGTGAGTTGCAATATATAGCAACTTTACAATCGATTTCAAAGTTGCTATAGGTAGCAACTCACACTTTGTGATACAGGGCCCAGGAGTTGATTCACGTTGTTGTGCAAACAGTAATGTCCTACGCAAATTCTCATGTTCACATCTTCACATATTCTTGAAGAACTGCCAAGTTAAGTCCGGATAATGGGCGTGCCGTACTCCACCGTCACTACTCGAAATGCAGAAACTACGTGTACGGTTATTTTTTTTTACAACCACAACATGAGGAATTATGAAATTAAAAATGCATATGTAGCTTCTTTCAGTACCTACATAGTGTATGCTACAATTTGTCACAAATAATAGGGTGACTTTACAATGAAAGACTATCGTAATGTTTGCTATAAACTGTTTTAGCTTTTGCTATTTTTTTTTTTCATCACTTTACTTTATCATTACATTAGAACACAAAACACCTAAATAGTTGTTTTCTCATTAAACGGGGTACACATAAATAGGCATTTCTTGTAACATCCTTTTTAAAAAATCCGTCATAGTAAAGTTAGCACCATTCATTGGTTCAAAGTTGGCTTGCTGAGTTTACGTGGTAAATTACTTCAGTCTGCTCTACGCAAGATACTATCAATAACTCATTTTCACACCAATCCTTAAATGCAACACTAGCAAATCTGCTATGTTTCATTTTATTTTTTTGGTAAACCAATAGTCAAAGTATAATAACGTTTTGAAGTGAAACAGGAGAGGTCTTAATTCTAGGGCATACACACTTGTTGCTACTGAAGAATGTGACACGCCATCCAATACTAAAAGATACAGTCAAATTATTTGACTTACTAAAGTCAAATGCCCATGTGATAGTACACCAATACAGTTGAGAAGAAAACCGTAACATTTATTCAGCACTGATACCTTCACTAAAAATTAAAATATGTTGTTTTTAACAGTACTTTGAAGTGACAATAAATCGAGAATCACATTTTTTTTTAGGTTAGTTACACATATGCATTTCAGTTTAACAGTAAGGGGTGAGATGGATATGACACATACTAGAGAAATTGTAAGAAAGACATTTCACTAACTAAAACGATATTCTCAGTAATTCTGTGACATTAACATTGGTGGTCTTCAACGACACACATACCTATATCCACACATGCACAATAGCAGGGGGAATAATTATGTACTAGGGGTAATGCAGAATAAAGGACGGTAACATCAATTATGGAAGATACATTTGATTCAGGGTACATCTAGAAGGAAACTCTTAGTCAAATGTATTGGGTGAAACAAAAATTGCTGAAAAATATAGTCTGAAAAGCTAGGGGGAGATGAAAGCTGGCATGTGTTCCTTTACTTTGTCAAACATTTCTAAAGATTGACACCCACAATAGTCCTCATAGGTAGTTATTTTCATCTAAAACGGTATTACAATTTATAAAGGGGGATGTGAACTAATACATATCCTGTTCCAAACTTATCAACGAAATAGGTTTCATTTCTAACATCTAATACACATAACACGAGTTAACATAAATGTTAGAGTATATCGGACCATACATAACTAAATATGGGATAGAAAGAATGCTAATATGCTTATTATGCTGGTGTATTTATCAATGAAATATATGATTTCCATGTTGCTTTATAGTAATATAGAAAAATACATTTCTACTCAAATTATCTATGAACGCAATATGTAAACCAAACCCTGAAAAACAGTGTCTGGATAGATCACGTTAGACAGACATCCAGTAAAAGCACCAACTAAATGATGACACTCAACTTGAGAAAACTGCATGGTATTAAGAACTGACCCTCCAATTAGCATGTGTAAAAACCTTTGGAATATTTTTTCAGCATCATTCGTCTAGATACAAAAGACTACTCCATTATTTACATTCACAGTGAATCACTCTGCAATCTTAAAGCAAGAGTGCATCATGCCCTATCCAAGATACATGTATACAATCAATACTGACCACTTGATGACAGTTTTGGCTTGACTCTGGAAGATATGAAGTTAGATACTTAAACTACCATCTGATGTCAACCATACATATTGCAGCTGGACTTTTGGTAAGAGTGAAAATCCCCCCCCCCCCCCCACCTTAATTCCTAATAGAACAACTACGCACTTAATTGTTAAAGAAGAACAGTTTTACTTCATTGCACCAATTACATTTATCTCCCCATTTACAATAAGTCTGTATTATACTAGTTACATTCACACCATTTGTGTGAGCCTAAAGTTGTAATGAACTTTGTATGCACACATTCACACACATACACACACACATACATTCATCAAGAGTAATCTAGGTAGCATTCAGGCACACTGACCTATACTGTGAGATTAGTGCCATTGGGTTTAAAACATCGCAAAGTTAGAAAAATCGCAAAATAAGGGGACAGGGACAATAGGACCATCCGACTTTTGGTTGCTAGGCAGCTTTCACCTGAACTTCGCGATTTTTTAAGCCCAATGAGGATGGCACTATTGTTAATTATTTGCGTATATAATATGCGAGTTCACATTTCATGTCCCTTCTGAGGACAAATGAAAATGCTGAACTTGAAGAGAGCTACATGAATCGATCCTACAAGACCTCAACATTAATCTATTTTAATCCCACCTACAAGACCTTGACACTAATCTACTCTAGTCCCTTCTACATGTATAAGACCTCTTCAATCATCCACTTTGCATTCAGAGCATGCATACACTGTTGTTTATCATATTATGCCTTATAAGTTTACGCATGTAAATGCTGCAGATATCATAGCTTTTGAGCTTGTTGACCAACATCTGCAACCTCACACATTCTAACCCCGAATTGCATACCCTTTCGATGCTGGTTCTACTCCACACTCCAGTATACATTTTTAAATTTGAACAGAGATATACAAGAGCCACCTGACATGACAATTAATGGAGACAGATGAAAATGCTTCTTATTTCTAGACAGTATAAAAGACTAAGCTCTGCATCCCCTCCACCATTCACTCTTAGGTTAGTCGTGCGATATGACTGCAAAACTCACTTCATGTACAAGTTAGTTGAGTTACATTGCAGACGGCATAGATATAGCAACATGCAAAGAACAACACACCTTTAAAGAAGATTAAAAAAAAATGAAAGTCTCTCCACACAACTACACTACAACCTACTAGGTATGCATATACAGTTTACGATTTCGCTATTTCTACATTTCAGTACACTTGTATTGTGATTACATGCTCTTCACATAACTATAACGTATTTGTTAATTTCGAGGAAAATAAGGTTTCCCAGTTTGCCCAGTGCTACTGCATGCAAAAGATGCTGGAAAGAATATGTTGAGATGCTTCACATAGCTTTCATTGGAACATATAAACCATTCTTATCCTATACAATACATTTTTTTTTTTGAATTATATACTCTGGTCTATTTACAAGAGGGGTATATCAACAACAAAAACAACAACAGCAAAGAAGAAAACTACAAGATTATTGCATATTTCCGTAAAATAACATACACCATAACAAAGCAAAGTACCAAAAGAAATAATGTAACAAAAACAAAATCACTGGGTCTTCAACTCTTGCACAGTTCACCACATTCCTGTCAAGCAAAGTGACAGAAAACAAAATCATCAGTAAATACTTCATTAGAAAAATACATGTTTTTACTATATATGCTTTGGATAATAAACACTGGCAAACGCTTCTTTTCTTTTCTTCAATGTGCGTTTAAACACAAACATTTGAAGAAGTAATAAATAACTATCCATGTTTCAACTAGGAGTTGGGTGAGAATCCAACCTAAGCAAGCTTAAGCTTACCAGATTTTCATCCTTGCACCCACCAAGGATAGGATTGTGACTTTAAGAGTTTAAAGAACAATTCAAATACATGTCATCAACAGATTTACCCTGGGCCTACAAATCAGTTAAAATGACCAAGGGGTGGTATGCTTAATTAAACTGAAGTCCCTAACTTACTCAGTAATCTGAAAATTGACTCAAGCCAAATACTACACCAATATGCTAATCATATTCATGGATCGCAGGTGACTTCGGTGGAAACTAAAGTAAAAACCTCCATTCTTTATCAGAAGACCACCCCTGTTTTACACTTAATCACAGCTAGAAATACGGGGGTCAAATACCTGATTCCAGAAGCTCAATGCAAACCTTTGCTAGAACACCAACATCACTAAAATACAGGCAGGCACGTTCAATTTGTGTGTGTGCTTCGGGGACTAATCATTAAACCACTGATGAACAAATATCAGGAGCATAAAGAAAAGGTTGGATGCATAGGAATATTCCAAGACATCTAGGGTCTGACGGAGCTGAGAAACTAAGGAGGTACCAAAACAAAGAAGATGTCTCTTAAGAATAAAACAGGTGTATTTCTACGCACTGGGCATCTTCAATTAATAAACTACACATTACCAAACATATTACCGATCAAATTTTTATGTGAACTTTTTATCATGGTAACAAATATTCAATGCAAATGAAAGTTATTAAATATCACATCAGAACACCAAAGTCTATTTTTTTCATTGTCTTTTCTTTCCTCTCTCATCATCATTATCATTATAATTTACATATTGGCAAGAATCTTATTTTTTTTTCAAATTTTGTAACATGAAAATCACTCAAACATGTATAAAACTACAAAGCTGGCTCAGGAAATGAGAGCAAATAATTATTCCTTATGAGCCAGTGAAAAAGCAATTCCACATTTAATACAAAGTCATATTTTTTTCTTTCAAAACATTACCTCTTTGAAACATCTTCTTACCTCCACAACAATTCTAATACTTTGCTTCAGATGAGAAAGCAAAAAACACACAAAGTTTTCATTTTATGATAAAGACCTACACACACACAAGACAACATCACAGTAGTTACCCGAGCACAACAATTCATATACATCAATTCATCGCGACCTATTCACATAACTCATGGAATGTACTCTAAACTAAACGTACATTTCATCACATTTACACACCTGATTCAAAACAATACTACAACCATGTGTTGATGTGAACAACTGTTCATATCTCTATATATCATATCATATTTCTCAAGTTCAAAATTAACTCATGATCTCAAGACCCTGAAAATGAGACCAGACACAATCAAAAAAGATAACCCATTCACTTTTAATAAGTGATTTAAAAGCAATTACACTGAGATCGACACCTATAACAATATCATAAAATGGAATCGACCACACCACAGTCCGATTAGTGGGATAAGCACTATTTTTGCATTACTCATGTTAAAAAGCACTTCAGTATCATTCTCATGAAATACCAGGTACTTTTTTAGTTACTTATCCCTACTCATGTTAAAAAGCACTTCAGTATCATTCTCATGAACTACCGGGTACTTTTTTAGTTACTTATCCGTCTTTCTCATAGTCTAATGTTTTAGCAGCTGCCTTGCTTATACATTTGTCATGAATGCACAGAAAAATCTGGAACCTCCAAATTCAATCATTTGATTTCCACACAGGATATCTAGTCAGATTTTCTTATTATCGGTCACAAGTCGGCTCATATTTAACACCTGCACAGTGTATGGCCACTTCCGTGATACTTGTATGTGTGGACCAATCCATCTACTGCAAAAGAAATACCAATACACGAGAAGTGTCATACACTACCATTGACAGATCGCTGGCAATTTCTTCCACGTCAAAAATCCTCTCCAAATCGTAAGTTAAAAACAAGACGGATTCAGTCATCTCAACATTCTAATTCCTTCTTAAACTGAAAGCTCATATCCTTCTGTCTGTAGTTACAACACAACAAAAGTACAACATATATGAGTGTATCAAAAGAAATATATATATATGTACAATTCCGATGTGCCAAACTGAACGTATGGCATGTGATTATTCATCTCTCCACTGCTTAATTTTGGGGTTATTGAAACACCGTTCTATGAGATTTGTATGTATTGATAGTGAATTAGTCCACAGGTGGCGCATTAAGGGTTAGAAATCCCAGGGTGCATCTTATCAAGTTGAACAGCCGAGAGGTCAGGTGTCCCCACCCATCAGATTTCTGCAAATATGATCAAGTTCTGAGTTTCAATGTTGGTCAAAAGATCCATCAAACCTACAGTGCAATTACAGTAAAGACCCACCTCTTTGGTTCCAAAATGTGCCATGACACATATATATATATATATATATCCGTTTGGGATTTTGGTTGCCAATCATATCTATTTGCAACCCTTTTCAAATGTGATCTATTCTGCTACCCAAAATGTGCCATTGCACATATATATCTGTTGGGATTTTGGTTGCCGATCATACCTATTTGCAACCCTTCTCAAATGTGATCTATATCTCTTTACAGGGTTGCAAGGGGGTACTGACTTGGCCATTTCTCAAAGTCTTTTGATAGATGGCATTTAGGGCCAACATGTAGGTTGGCTCAAGTCCTGAAGACAGTTTTCTGGTATGCAGGACAAGACTAGCTCTGGCTCTGGGTTCCCGCCATGTGTGAAGTTTTCAGCACATGAAGTCTTGAAATTTCAGACCCAACTCATAAGGGCAAGTCTTTCCAAGACTTGTAGGTCTGGTGCATTCAATGTGGATTGCAGAGTCCACTGAGAAAGCACAATGATCAAGTTCTCACAACTCCTGTAGAGGCTTTTATGTACATTTGTCATGTGAAGTCTTTGTTATGAGATGATGACATTTTGCAATAATTCTGTTTTTTTAATGCTTGTTTTTCAGTGTTTTAAAAGCACACAGATGAGCTTATGAGCCCAAAGTCATATTTCCATTAAAAAAAACAGCTTTCCAACTTAACAGAAACAGAATGGATTTTCAGCATTACACTCTCACCTTTAAAACTCACCGGTGTCACATTTCAGTATTGACATCCATTGAGCATCAGGTAGCAATCTACATCAAATTATGCAAAGGATTTATCGACAGATACCGCAACACTCAATACAAGATTAATCAGCTCTTGAGCCAATGTTATCCGTCATCCTACATTTCTACAATAATGCGATGGTCCTTGAAAAAACGGCCGACAGCACAACATCCACGATTTGTCACATAAATAAACCACACTTAGAAGAGTCATATATATATATGTATATACTTATAGATATGTATTTAAATAGGCTAGCTTTAACTACACTACCAATCGCGGTAGGGAAGTCGTCGTCATCTGGTCTTGGAGGAGATATTGATAGGTAACGAGCGCAAATGTTCTCCATTTCCCCCTCCTCCTCCTCCTCCTCCTCCACCCCCTCCACCTCTTCCTCCACCTCTCATCCTCCTGCCTCCTCGTTCTCTGGCACTGGTCCTGTCGCCATGGTTACCCATGTCCTGGTATCCAGGCAACTGCATCAGGTCTGGGATGTGGGGGTGCCCTGGCCTCTGGTGATGATCCTGTCACATGGGCAACAACAGAAAGAAACAAACAAGAGAGAATTAGTCCCCCTTCTGTGCCAGCTTAAGTGCTTTGTTTTGGTGCAAAAATGTGAGTTGCTTTTTACGAGTTACAGGGTAACGAAACGAATAGAACTTTTTTAATAGACATTACTTACTAATCACAGTGCTAAGTAATAACATGACACCAATTCTATAAATAATCTGTATGCATTGTATTTGCTTTTGACTTTCACCAAAACTGTTCAAGTACTATACTGTAACACATAATTTGTGGGTCAAATGAAATGTTGATAAAAATTAACATTTTAAATTCAAATTCACCACAATACATGCAGTGAAAGTTATGAGCAATATTATGAAGGCTTTATTAGAAATCACTTTTTAAATATGCAAGAAATGTATACATGAGCAAAAGTGATTTGCATCCTTTAGGTTTTTTTAAACCTGGCAGTAGCTATAACCCACAGGTAACTTACAATAATTGAGATTCTACAGTTGAGGCCAAAAGTTAAAATACACCCATGGAATTCAGTGAAATTTGTTTGCTTCCAAACATCGTAAAATTTACTATATCATCAGAAATATAAATACTACCATGAAGAATTTGGTATCAAATGAAAGAGCATATTAAGCTCTTTCACATGATTGGGATGCCGTTGGGATTAAATTATATTTCAGGTAGAATTTTCTTTGAAGAAAAAAAAAGTAATATTCAGGCCAAATGTATTCTATTGTTTGTTATTATATTTTCAAACATCATTTCATAGAAATATATAAAAGTCAAATCTATGGTTTATATTATATTTTCTATCGTGATATGTCACCACTGAACAAAAAAGTGTTATCTGAAATGTTTGTGTTGAGAAGTAATTAGCACAAATATGAAATGCTTTTGTCAAGTTTTTTTTTTTAATTTGTCTAAAATATGAAGATTTTTTGGGGAAAAATGACACCTAAATATTTTTTCAGCTCCTGATGACAAAGCAATGTGATGAAGGGGCATGACATACTTATTTGTTTGATATCAAATTCATCATGATAGCACGAATATTCAATAAGATACAGTAAATGTTATGATGTTTGGCAAGTGTCAACTTTTCTTTGAATTTCCTGGGTGTATGTAAACTTCTGGCCTCAACCGTATATGCAATATGGCTTGGCTCTGGCAAACGGACTTACCCAAGTTGCCTCATCAGCTTCATCAGTGCTTCCAGTGCGTGATCCATCTCGGCTGCTATCCTGAGATGACATGTTGCTGGGGAAGGAGAAGGAGAAAGAGAAGGCATGTTAAGGGATGTCAAAATCATTTTGTCAGTGCCTGGGTCTGCAGATACTTGACTGAACTTTTGATATGACCCAATTTAAAGTCCATATCAAATATAAAGGTAAAAATGGCCCAATTAAAAATAAAATGTCAAATTCCTACATCATGAGGGCAGCTAATGGACAGTATTTTTTTCTTTACATTGTGGTATTTTGCAAAATCTTATATTTTCTGCCTGTTAACGGGAATCATCCCTTTAACAACCTTCTGACATACGCTGGAAGATGATGTGGTCTTTTAAGATTAGCTTATTGTCCCTCACTCACCCTCTTAGCCTGAATTTTGTTTCTATGAACACAAAATCTGCTTTAACACTTTCCACTCTTCTGCAGGGTATCGTGTATTTCTGCACATGCCTTTACTCTTTTTAACAGCACATACCACAGCAGGAAATTCCTCTTGCTAAAAATAGCTCAGAATAACTACATGTAGTATAAGTTGCCAGCTGTTAATGAAGCTGTTGATTTTACTGTGTTGTCTTGTCCATCAAATTTGTCAAAAATGTTCAATATCTTTTGGATTGATTTATCATTGTTGATGTTATGTAGTGTAATGTATCTCTGTATCCATCAAGGCACTCAGTGACAGCAGTTCTATAACTGAAGAGGCCACACTGCGAAAATAAAACTGAAAATTACTGTTATGTCTTGTCAATCGAATTTGTTAAAAAAATTGATATGTTTTGTATTGATTTATTGTTGTTGTTATGTACTGTAATGTATTTTTTTTTTTATCCATCAGGGCCCTCAGTGGGAGCAGTTCTATAACTTACGTGGCCACGGTGCTTAATAAATAAATTATTTCTGGATTGGAAATATCTAACAGCTGGGTCCATCTTCAGGAAACCTAGCTTAGTTAGTTGCTAAAGTGCATTTAAGCTACATGCATTCTTAGTAACTGACTCAGCTAGTAAGCTTTCATGAATATGGCACCTGGCTACCATCCCCCTTGTGCCCCACCCCACCCCCTTGAGAGCTCACCTTGTGTAGCCGTGCAGGAACTTGCAGGCTGGCCCACTCTGGCAACGTCCCTCCAGCCACTGGCCGCAGGTCACATGACTGGTGTCGTGGGAGAATCCGCATATGCTGTTGGTGCAGCAGCCCTCCAGGAAATTCTTGCATATACTGTTTGTGCCTCCTGTATAATGAAGAAAACATATGATATGGTTATAGCTTGCAATGTCTCCTATGTACTACATGTATGTACCCCCCCCCCTCCCCCCTAGATCCAAGGAATAATCAAGAGAGAAAATAAACTATAATTGCTATAGCTCACAATGTCTTCTATGCACTTGCTCTACCCCCCCCCCCCCCCCCCAAATAATCAAGAAAGAAAATAAACGAAGACATAGCTCGCAATGTCTTCTATGTAATCCCCCCCCCCCCCTATATCTCATGTACAATCATAGCTTGCGATGTCTTCTCTTTACTTGCTCCCCCCCCCCCCCCCCCCCCCGCATCAAATGTACAATCAATCTAAGAAAATAAATGATAATTATTGCTATAGCTTGCATTGCCTTTGCTACACTTGTCCTACATCACCCCTTTCTCTCCTCCTCCTCCCACCCCCAATCAGCAGGGACTCCTCTCAATTGTGCCATGTTCTAAAATGTGTCAGTATAAATCTTATGAATTGCCATTATTATGAGATAAACAGAAGAATGCACATGTCCAACTATACAGGTATATACATACTGCCTGGTTATGTGCTCCCATGATATTTTCTGTAGTACAGTGAAACAATGCAATGCAGCAGGGCCCCATAATCACAGGACTGCCAAGCCATTACCAGGAGCAGTTCACACCAGCATAAAATCTCGTTTGGGATCACGACAGGCAAACGATAACTCTCACCCTAGGATACCTTTTTACTAGAATCATGAGCGAAATTGGATCTGATTGCTAATCGTGTTCCCGAGGGGTCTTCAAATCAGATTTCATTGGAATTTGGTTGCACATTGACTGCCTGCAAGGTTGCACTGCTTAGATACGATTGAAGAGGTGAGGCTTAGCGTGATCTACTTCTGCCCATCGTCTCTGCATCGTGCATTCCTTTCTATATGTATGTGTAATGACATGATTAACATCCAGAGATTATTTAATCAAATTTAAAAAGCATGCTCTTCGTGTTTGACTGACAGATGTACAGTATGTAAATTGGAGCTCGTAAACCTGAATCCACAACTTTGACAAGCACAGTCTAAATGCATTCTTTCTAATCTTCTGAAAAGCCTGTAAATTCCACTCACATTCATTTTCAATCCTGTTTGTAATCCCGACTATAAACGCATTACATGTATGTGCCCGTGTGAACACATCCGATAAGGAGCATGAAACACTATCCGTCTGTAGATTGTATGCACATGAGATAGGGAGAAGAGAGTGGTGGGGTGTCATGCGTTGCCTCTAGCTGGCCCTGCGCAATGGAATGCCAGCAATGAAGGGACCATGGCAGAGTGAAGGGGGAGAACCGGGACAAGAAAATCAGTCCCAATCTCCTTCAATATTGGTCTTGGCTAGACATTGCAGCATGACTGATAGCAAAGCGATCTGTCCTCCTATCATCCCAAGACTGTTACAAGGGTCTTGGAAGACATTTTTTCTAATTTGCATCTTTACGTTCGAGCCATTGCTGCCTTTTTCCGATACTTCATAATAAATATGTTGTCTCTTTTGAGACACAGGTAGAGTATTTTGATGAACCCAGACTAAAATCTCTATTGTTTTAAAAAAAATTGCTTCAAATGGGTAACAAAATTACATTTTCATCAAAAAAATAAATTATTGTATACTGGTAGTCAAATTGGATATCTTTATTTGCATTGCCTGTGATATAGCCATTAAGCATACAATATTTCTGATTACCATGCATGGCCAAAATTACACTTTCAGTTACAATGAATTATACTGTATTGCCATTTGCCTCAATAACAATTTCTATAATTTGTTTAAACAGCATAATCAGAGAATAATTGCTTATTAAAAAGTACATGTACTAATCTATCAGATCAAAATTCATCCTTCTGCAGTGTGAATTTTGTAAACAGAATATGAATAAATGAGATGGTACATGCAGAAGAGCTGTCCTACACAAAATCAAACAGCATCATAGGCCCGTATTCTGAACCGAAGTTGAACTCAAACCATGTACTAAACCTGGACTAACTTTATTAGATGTCAAATAAAACAACATGAAACATTATTATTGATTCAAAACTGATTTTGTCCTCGGAATCACTATTTGCGTTTGTCCACATAAAATTACAGCAAATAATTGAGACCACCCACTGTTGTGATTCTGTGATGAAAATTTTGGTGACAGCATCAGATGAATTACTTTTGCATCCCATAAAGTTAGTCTACATTAAGTATGCGGTCTAAGTTCAACTACCGTTGTGAATATGGGCCGTATTGTAGAATGCACATCATGGTTCAGGGTGTTTTTATCAATGATATTAGGCTTCAAGAATATCCCCTGCAAAATTTATGACGCATGACCAAGGGAACACAAATTCATTAAGTATACTATATTTAAAACAAATAGCAACACAAAGTGACCAAACATTGACTTATACCCCTCTAAAGGGTGAGTCAGAAAAAAAATAACATTTTTTAAATTAAGTATTTTTTAAAGAAGATGTGGGATTCAGAGAGAATTTCTAGCATGTATGGATAGAATAAATATTCCTTTGTCACTTGGTAAAATTTATTTCAGTGTTGTTGTTATGATGAGTGCACAACAGCCATTGTTTGAAAAAGTGCCAAAACACATTTGCGCCAAGCTTATTGTGTAGTGGAATCCAAATCAGGCAGAGCAGTGTTGAAATTGAGTGCAAATGGGTTTTCACAAAGCCCCATTATTTTGTTCCTATCCAATAAATTCATTTTTGATTCCCCACACATGTGGTATCAAATAAGACTGGAAGAGTTGCTCTATCTGACTGGTATAAGAATTATGATTTATTCTTGTATTTCTAATATGAGCATGGTAGAAATTGTAACATTTTTCTGACTCACCCTGTATAGCCCTCGTTGTTTGCGTAATTTAAAGGGAGTAAAGGGAATATACTGTACTGGAAAGACAAAAATTCCTGCAAAAGGTGATCGTGAGCAATCTTCTTGCCAATGGTCTTAAATTCATGTCTTATCCAGTTTAGAAACTTGCTGAAAGTTGTTTGCTCAAAAAGTATCCACATTTGGAGTTATTCGTGATTTAATCACAAATCCTCGTAATGTTCGGCCTGAACAATGTGAGGATTTAGGATTCAATCGCTAATTACTCCAAATGTGGATCATATGCGGGCAAATAACTTTCAGCAAGTTTCTAAAATGGACAATACATGAATTTAAGACCATTGACAAGAAGATTGCTCACGATCACCTTTTTAAGGCATTTTTGTCTTCCCAGTACAGTATATTCCCTTTAAGAAAAGAAAAGTGTAAAACAACAAAATCTCACCTCGCTTCCTATATTTTCCTGGTGTCCTGTGGGCAGAGTGTATCTCCAAGGGCTGGTCAACAAGAAGTCCCTCATGCAGAAATGTGTCATCTTCTTCAATCAACTGCAGAATCAACAAGCAATGGAAAGGGCTTTGTGAGATCTAGGATGCAGAGATGCTAGCCTCTGCTAACCCAACATATAGTACTTGAATGAGTAGTACATGTTTATGTGCAAAAGACCCCAGAAAAACACCAATATTAATGGTAGAAGCAAATAAAACAATTTTCAACGATAGAAACATCAGATGTTTAATAAAGAGAGTTGCTCATCACAAGAGCTCTAACTTTGCTTTCAACAATGTTCATGGGGGAGGAAATATATTCATGCTATAGGAGCAGTCCACTTTGATAAGACATTGTATTCACAAAATGCAGACAAATTAGAAAAATGCATCAGTTCAAGTTTGAAAACCAGACAAGTCATGACTATTTGAAGCATAACATAAACAGTTACTGTCCGGTCAACTTACGAAAGATGAATCGCCGAGTTGCATTTCACCGTAGCATCCCCAGGCATCTCCCACAAATGCATCTCCTCTCCGGCCTCCCCCTGGATCCCGCACATCAGCCCCGACACCAGCCCCAACTCCGCACAGGCCCCCACCAAACACCCCCGCATCCTTGACAGGCGCAGTGGTGGGATTCTTCAAGCCCGCAGCAGCCCTCTGGTAGGACCCCGGGTAGGTGGAGTAGAATCCACCAGAGGACATCAGCACTTGAGATGCCTGCGGTGTCTTCGTTGCTGCTAGGTTGGGCGTAGAAGACACATGGGCAGCACTGGCTTCAGGGGTGGCTGACATGGAGGTCGCCCCAACGTTCTGCTGCAAGGTTCTCTTGGTGCCAACCCCTAGGTCGAAGTTCCCGGTACCTGCGAAGGTACTGCTTCCCGTGAATCCCGCTGGTTCATTGAACACACTGCCAGACCTGTCTCCTGGAGAGCTTTGCGAAAGACTTGTGCCTGATGCCTGTTGAATAGGCTTGAAGTGGGAATCTGTGGAAATGAACGGTCTGTCTTGAGATGGAGTGAGATGAGCATTTGGGTCAAGACTGCTGGAAGGGAACTCTTGCTGCTTCCAGTCTGCAGAGAGATGATGCTGGCTGACAATGGTGCCCTTTCCAGATCCAAACGAGCTTCCGCAAAACCCTTGGTGGCTTGTGGACGAAGAGCCCTGGTGGCTGTTTGGACTGGCTCCACTTGGATCACCAGAGTTGGAGTCCTTGGGAGTCCTGTCACTGTGCTCTACATCCTTGCCTTCTTCCTTCTTGCTGGCTTCATGCAGATCCTTAGGAACCTCGTCCACCCACTCATCTTCAGAAATCATCTCGTCAGTCTCTGTTCCATGGGGGCTTGAGTTGTCACTGTTCTCGGCATCGCTCCTGGCAAAGTCGAAGCGGGATGAGCTTCGCGAGCAAAGATACTTGGGGCTGTCGACAAGACTGTCTTCGATCACGCTCTGCTCATCTTGGATAGAGCAGCAAGACGCAGTGCAGGGCTGAGGGCTCAAGAGGCATTCCAGAGAACACACGGAGGAGGCTTCTCGGCTGTGAGACCCTTCCCACAATTCTCTAATGCTGCTGTCATTGCAAGGGCTAGTGGAGCAGCTGTTGAACTGACTGTTGTTATGACTGCTGTATGGGCTGCCATAGACGCCACCCTCTATGAACGCAGACGCCTTTGCCAGGGGTTGAAATCCCATGAAGATACTCTCGTCCCATGTGACGATCTTGGGAGGATGTATTTGTGGGCGTTTGGTTTCATACGTGGCCCAGAGAGCATTATTCATATCAAGAGAATGAGCTTCACCAGAGATGTTCAGAAGGGAGCTATCCTTCTGCGATGAGCATATGCCTTGAACCAAGCTGTCTTCATCGGCGCTGAAAGAGTGCTCACTTGACAGACCAGACAGGACAGGTGTTGACTGGGGATTTCCCTTTGAGCTATCACTCAGAGTGCCCCATCCAGTGGCATTTGGTGTCGACGGTCCTTGTGGATCGTATGCATGGGCGTGTGCGTGGGTGTGGTCACAGATGCGAAGTAGGCTGTCGCTGTTGCGCCCCGTGCCAATTGGCGCATTGCGAGGCGAGATGGGGGCGCTGTCCAGGTGGTGATGATCAATGCTGACCCTGAGCTCTTCAGCCAGAGAGGTGGTCTCTGATGCCTCTTCCGCAGCAGAGTCATCCAACAGGCTGTGGGGGCTGGTGGGATCACTGGCAGCTTGGGGCACGATGTCCACAGTACTCCCTGGGGTGGAGGTACCAGCAATGCTACTGCTTCCAGTAGGCAGGCAAGATCTTGCATTGCTTCCCCAGGGCTCCTGCTGACCACCAGCACATGATGGACTCCCTGGCACAAGATTCTTCTCCCAAATGGATGACGGATCAACAGCTATGGGAGCCAAACTGACCATCCCTCCTCCTCCTCCTTCGCAGTCAGTTGTTCTTGTGGAACCTGCATACCATTCCCTCAAGCTATCCCCACTTCCAAACATGTACATCTCCCCTTCGTCGGTTAGAAGCCCATGTCCGCTCAGCGATGCTTTGGAGCTTGGACGGTCATCCTCACACTCCTCCATGATGCTACGGCACAGACATTCTGCCATCGTGTTAACAGCCTCCTCCAGCTGCTCCTCTTCTTTGCAAGTACCGCCGTCCATCTTTTCTTGGCTCTCGTCAACAAACACATCCTGGCCAGTCTCGTTCTGGTGACCAGCTTCCTTATCCGCTAGGTAGCACGTCAGATCTGCCAGACCTTCCCCGCTCTCCTTGTACCACTCCGGAACGACATACCCCTTCATCCCGCCATGCACATTCTTGTATCTGCCACTTCCTCGGTCACCTTGGCCATGCCATTCTTTATCCTTGTGGTGTCGTTTGGAGCCTTTCTCATGACCGTGCCCATAAGCGCGGTGGTGCCCCTTCCGACCCTGGTACTTTGGCACAACGAAAGTGGGACTTCTGTTCTGGTTCCGAGAGAGATTACTGGGCAGACTCTGGGCCCTCTGGTACTGCTTGCCCTGGAAACCAACTGGAGAGCAGCTGTTACGCGACACCGATGCAGACACGCTCTTGCTCGGAATGGATTCCAGCTCACGATCACTAGCAGGTGCTGACATAGATCCAGTAGAGTTGTTCCTCCGTGCCTTGCTATTCCAGGCTCCCTTGGGTTTGGTATCAGCCACTTTGATGCTGGACTTGTCACTTAGTGCAGGAAAAGCCTCATAGTACCTGTACCATGTAAGAAAAAAAAAGCCACAACAAAAACAGCAATTAGACTTTGCATATCGGTAATATGTTAATATGCCCATTTCCATGCAAGGCATGATTATATACATGTACATGAACATCTACCTGTGTATCAAGATGTTAGTGTTAAGTCCATTAATCTGATCACTTCTGATATGTTTTAGAACAGAATTCACATGTTTACACTTTCAAAGTATGTTCAACTGTGAAGGAAATACAAAATCTAAAAACATGTTCTCAAGCATACTGTACATGTATATTTCTACTAATATCCAGGAAGATCAAATTCCTGAAATAATGACATAATGTACATGTAGTCTGGTCTTCTTTCTTATACTTTATTGCATGTACGCGTGCATGCACATCTGGCAAGGAAGTACTGCACAAAGATCTGTGTGTTGTGTATACAAACATCTACATGTAAATGTACAGTATGCACAAGTATGCTACATGTACACTTAGGAACGTACTGATATTGTTCAAACATAATGCACACATTGCACACAAATATTTTAGTATACTTAGCATCACACCAAATGAAATTACAATCCCACGAACCACTTCTCCCACACACGCAGACAGATAAATCACGCAGAAATAGAATTGGATAATAATGCATGATTAATATCTGGGGAGTGACTAGAAATGCTCACAAGAACAGTGTACATGTACCTCCATACACGTGTATACTACCTTCACATCAAATAAATTGTTAGTACACTTTCTCAGGATAGTTTATATTTGAACAAAGAAGCTTTATAAAGGAAAGTCTGTAAATACAAAAAGTGCTACGGTATGCTAATGTACATGTACCATCTAAGGCCGATTTACTTAAGCCAACTGATCTCCAGGGTGAACTTTTCCTTTGAATATCTTGATATATAATTTCTGCGATCAAAGTCCCTAGATCAATGTATGTAACACAGTGCTTTTGTATACAATCTTCAGATCTGCCAAGTTACTTTCACAAAATGTGATATAGATTGCAATGCAATGCTAGAACACTTCTTGACTACAATGTATACCTCTCCGTCTGGCTTGCACCATCATCAGACTGGCTCGCTCCAGCATCTGGTGAGACGGTGGGCGTGGCATGCTCCTGCCGTTCCTCCTGAACCTTCTTCAGTTTGAGGCACAGCTCTTCCACGAGACCTTCGATACCACAGTCCTGTAGGTAGGTAAGAGGGGAGAGGGGCGGGGGGGGGGGGGGGGGGGGCAGCGAGTGGGGGAGAGCAGATGGGTAATGAGAGGGATATACAAAAAGGAGGGGTAAGGAAAGGGAGAGGGGTAGGAAAGAGGTGAGGAGGAAACAAGACAAAGGGAAGGGGGGGAGGAGGAGGTATGGTGGAAAAGGAGAAATGTGATTAATAAGGAAGAAAGAATGGGAAGGGGGAAGCAATGAGTGGAGGAGGTGATGGTGATGGGTAAAAGGAGGGGTATATGAAAGGGAGGGGGGTAGGAAAGAGGTGAGAAGAAAACAAGACGAAGGGAAGGGGGAAGGAGGAGGGATGGGTAAAAAGGAGAAATGTGAATGATGAGGAAGAGAGAATGGTAAGGGGGAGGGGGAGGGGGAGGGAAAGAGAAGGGGCGGAGATGAGTAACAGGAGGGGTGTAAAGGAAAGGAAGAGAGGTAGGAATGAGGTGAGGAGCAAAGAAGACGAGGGAAGAGATAAGGAGAAATGAATGAGAAAAGGGTCAAGAGATGAAGGGATGGGGGAAGGTGGAGGGATTGGGAAAAAGGGAGAAATGTGAATGATCGGGGAAGAAGGAATGAATGGTAAGGAGAGGGAGGAGTCAGAGGGAAGGATTCATGTCAGGAGTGGGTGGGAGACAGGGGAAAGTGAAGAGGAAATAGGAAATGATATACATGTAAGTTAGTACAAATCAACTGATACGGGTAAATGATACATCATGTTGGGTATTTTCTTTCAAAGAAAAAATACATGAAGGCCTAAGATCATTAAACATTTGAAATATAAAACAGAGTCTTTCAGGGTAAAACTCACAGGATAGTTTCAGGCATGAAATAAACATTTTAAATCGAAGCCCCCAAATAGATGTTGGTATTACTACTGTACATCTAAATTAATGCACATATTACCCATCTACATGTATCCACTAGCCCTTCTGTTTCATTTTTATTTTCATCTCTATCTCACTAATCATGGACAGGTAAAAATGATTGGTTCTGACCAGGGTGTATTTGGTTATGCACGTTGGCCATACAAGAATGCAATGCCAGCTTGCCTCCCCCCCCCCCCCCCCCCCTCCTCTTCATGTACAGTGCATGTATCTCTATGCTCACTACCTTCATACAGTATCTCTTCCTGTCTTCCCTCCTTTACAGTTTACATTCCATACTGAACTCCCATCGGAATAGTCTGCACACATGCTTCAAGTTCGATTATTGGAATCTATAATTGAAGTGAACAAGGTACAACAGTGCCCAGCCATTTAAACCAATGGGAATTCCAAATGCTTGGGCTAGTGCCTATGGTATAGTTAGTACTGCATGTATTAACACTATACTGGAAAGTGTATCAGACATCATGAATATGCACAAGGACATCTAATTTCTGGGGGCTACTTTTGTTAGCACATTGGCCGATTTGTCTACAATTTTAAATTGTGTCTATAGATGGGAATTTGGTGGGCTCTTTTAACAATTTACTGGACTCTTTTAAGCATTCCGGGGGCAAAATCGCCTCGAGCCCCCATGTATTTTTTTTCCTGAAATGTACATATATATGTGGAAAAAAGAAAAGAAAAACATGTACCACTATACATGTGCATGCTACATGGACATGGACACGGACAGTGAAGAACTAATGTACATACGTGTACTGTGTAAAAAAGAGTACCGGGGTAATAAAAAAAATTAAAAGTTATTTACCATATTTTTCGGCGTATAAGACGCATGTCTTTTCCCTTGAAAAATCACGCCAAAGTCCGGGTGCGTCTTATACGCGGCGGTAACAAAAGTTGGGTCTTTCAAACCAATATATACATGTATGGACTACCGGTACATGTATTGTGTGACAACAATAAACATTCAACAACAAAATAGATGGCTTTGATAGCCTGACACAGTACTGGTAAATCTCAATCACATAATCAGCATAATTACCGGTACTAAGAAAGCACCAGGACTAGTATTTGTCCGAGACACCTCAAAGAATCCGCTAGCTAGAAAGCTAAGCCCTAAGGATAACCTCTGGTAGATCTGAGCAACTATTGTTGCTTTGATCCGGCCGCGAGGTGGCGCTATACAAAGTTTCGTCTCGGAGTATAAAAAAATATCCGCGGTAGGAGACCTGTATAGCGCCACCTCGCGGCCGGAACAATAGTGGATCCGATCTAACGGAGGTTATCCTTAGGGCTTAGCTTTCCAGCTAACAGTTTCTTTGAGGTGTCTCGGATAAATACTAGCCCTGGTACTTTCTTCGTACCGGTAATTATGCTGGTGATGTCATTCAGATCGTATTACCGGTGTGTCACTTGTGTCAGGCTTTCAAAGCCATATATTTTGCTGTTGACTGTATACATGTAGCATAGTCCCATACGTGAGACACAATTTATTATCTTTTTTTTTCAAATTGCGTGCTCAAAGTCAGGGTGCGTCTCATCTGCAGGAGCGTCTTACAATACCGGTCGATATGGTAATTGACAAACATGTACATGTATGGACATGTACATGGAAATATACAGTACAGTGTCATACATGAAGGTCAATGTTTCTCAAATTATGCTATTTTGGCAGATCCTGTGTCATTCCACTCAAGTACAATGTACATGTATGTGTGCACATGTATCTACAGTGCAAAGGTAAACTTGGGTGCTTTTGTGTCACTCAGGATATGCACTTGAGAGTGTTCCACGTGTACGGTGACTGATGAGTCACTGACAATGTTGCCATGGCCACCCTGTCACTGGTAAAAGGTGGCAGGTCCATGGGTGTATCATGACACCACTAAAATGATGTACATGTACATGTATGTACAGTGTATGCCCATGGAATGTCTTTAGTCCAATAGCTGTTTTCTTGCCAGTTTAACAGAATGGTTGAGGGAAATTCAATTGTGATACAGTTAGTGACAAGGTTTATCAATGTCTTTAAGTTCTTTCATTCAAAGAATGGGTAATTTACTTGTACAGTGTAGATGAATGTACTGTATACATGCACATGTATGTGCAGTACGTCCATTTTTTCATTTATACGCTGGATTTTTATTTCCCCTTTCAATTTTGTAAACATTTTAGAGTTGTATTTATGCTGATGATAGAAATTACATTCTGTGATTCAACATTAATCATGCAAACCACATTTTTGTGGTGTCTGGCTTTTAATGAGTAAACAAAATAACTGCCCTAAAACAGGGTATTACATGTCTCTTACATATATTCTGCATTTGATCTCAAGGACATCATACAAGAATCAAATTATCATTTTGAGGGCCCATGTACCACAGTTCCTTTTTAGAAGAAAATTTAGAATATAAAATACACTTCAACTACGTGTCACTTTCTTCCTTTTAGCACAGAGTAGCAAGGTTGTTTGAGGTCTCCATGCAACACAATAGCCTGATTTTTCCATTCAGCATTGGGGAAAATGAGAAAAAAAATAGCATGGAGAAACGGAAATCCATTAACCATGAACTTCCACATGAACCTTGCGTCGCCATTGTTACTTTAATTGACTGCGAGGACGTTGCTTGGCTTTCTGACAACAAATTTTAGTGAAAGGGGAGAGAAAAAAAACTTTCTCTTTCTAGGGTAAATATGATGGCAAAATGTTTGACCTTGATGCATTGTTTATTAAGTGTACAGTGTATGTAAATGCACAAGAAATAGGCAAAAATGCATTCCAGCCCTTCTTTAATTAAGGTACTGTACAAGTATTCATGAACATGAAAGCTAACGGGAGGGGTTCACATGTACTGTATAGTACAATACTGTACATGTAATTACAATATGAAATTACAAATGAAATGTGGATTCTATCATACATGTATTTTATGATATCATTATGTGAGTGGGGAAATGGGTATTAAGTTTATGCTTTCATGTACATGTCAGTATCCAATTTTCATTTACCAAACTATTTGTAAAATAATATTACCTGTATGAGTGCTTTCTTTCTTTATAAATGTGTAAATGTATCTTTAAGAAAAATAAATAGCAACTACATGTACATGTAGCCATGTTCTCAAGAGCCAAGATTGGTTTTATGTATGTAAAATGTTGGCTGGCACAGACAGTGCAGATTTGCACAAGCTGTTGCATATACTGATTAAGAGACAATTGTATACATTAAATGTATGTTGCTTATCAAGTTTGCACGTTGCACAATTAAATGCCAAAATTGTTTGTAAACATGTACACAAGACATTAATCCTGGCAAGAGGCCTGGGCCAATATTCTTGAATCCTTCCCAGCCTAGCGAGTTGATAAAAATATGCATGCAGCTGAATGCACTTTAGCAATTTACTAGGCACAGTAAGGATTCATGATATGTGCCCTGATATGTAGCTGATTTGTACTATTAATATTTTACTGTCTTGAGAGGAAAGATATGAAGAATGTAAGTGTACAGTGTTCATGTACAATGTACATGTACATGTAGACTCGGCTATCTGAACTTTTGATCAAATCTGGAAGTTAATGATACATGTGACTCACTCCTGCATGACCTTTGCAAGTACACGTTGAGCGTATCGTATGTCCAACTGAAACTAAATCGCAAGTCAGAACGCACCCACTCCTAATTGTTTATGAATCCATGCTGCTTTGCATAATATATAGTTACTTATGCTAGAGCAAGCTCCAGCATGATGTAACAAAATCTGCTAATCAGTATGCAAGCCGTTTAGTACATTATTGAAATGTAAAGATTCACTTACATGCACATATTTTTAGTGAACTTTCATGTCTATTACTGTAATCAGGGCTCTACAAACCCACTTGCCCGATTGCCCGGGGCAAGTGAAAATGATGCCCGGGCAAGCATTTCTCAAAGACACTTGCCCGTCCGGGCAAGTGGTTATTTTTCACCAAAAAATATGAAAATAACATTGTTCTTACGCATATGCGAGAAAATTAATGTGAATGTGTCTCGTATCATGTCAAACCAGGCAAACACAGCCGAAATTGGAGTGACATCACTGAGATTTTGTCATGAAAATTCGTCTGAAACTCCGTTCCGTGGACACTGCCATCTTGAACTGAAAAATAAATTCTGCGCATGAGCGATACCCGCATTACCAGAGCACTGGCTTGCGATCGCGAATGCGCGCATGCGCGATGTGAAATTTTTCGTAACAGCTGTCTTTATTTGTGTGTCTCGCGCCCACATACCGTATTTACGTGGACTACTACATTTGGGACTGTAATGTTAAAACGTGTGTAAGCAATTGTTGAATGAGTTCAGCACATATACCTGCCGTGGAGCAGCAATGATTTAATTGATTTGTCCATGATTTTGATCGCTACCACAGCCTACCAGTACACTTGAAACGGCAACATTAGCACATCTACCAAGAACCCTACCCAGAAATATCGGGCTGATTACTCTAAGGTTTTCTGTATTGACAAGCTCAAAACTGGGAGATCATGCCGCTAGTTCATAACTAAGTGTATCCATGACAGCCTACGGCTATGCGGTTAGTCACGGGTAGCTAGCCGCCTAGCCGTCCCGGAGCTATAGTGTCTAAACGGACGCTAATGCAGACCTAGAAATCACTTTTTGGACAAATTCAACAGCAAAGAAGTTGTCTAGGGTTAGACATTTTACTTTTGAAATGTGACTGTTTATAATCCTGTCAGCGTGCTTACGAGTTACATGTATTATGACAAGCTTTGCCACTTACACATTACAATGCAATGTGGTGTAGTCAGTGTTATCAATATGTGTTTTTTAAATGCCTCTAGTCTTGTGAAAGTGTCCTATACCTGCCTACATGTAGTGAGCAGAGTCTGCTCCCAACATGCCCAATTATTAAATTAAGGGAGGTCAGGCGTATGTGTGCTTCATTTCGAGTGAAAACAAGAGTACTATAGTTAGGAGAGTCGGTGCTAAACATGATGGACTCAGATGATTAAAAACAAACACTAGTAACTTGTCAAACTCTGTGTAAATACCTATTGTTAAGTTCAGTTGTCCTGTAAAGTATGTTACAATTCGGCAGGATAAGGTATGCCGTTTCTGCAGAAGAATTAGTGAAAAACAAAGGTTATAATAAGAAAAAAATGGGCAAGCAGTTTTTCCTCCAGGGCAAGCAAATATTTTTACCACTTGCCCGAAAGGGCAAGTGGTTACAAATTTTTTTGTAGAGCCCTGGTAATGATAACCGTTTTAAGAAAAATCTGACTGTAACAAAATTCTGATCATGTCATGATCGTTTGTGGAAGCTAAATTGGTTCCGCTACAATAATATGACATGATCGTGATGCTCCTTGTTCACAGTCACAGCTTACTCTATTATGGAAGAGAAATTGTGTACAGCTGTACCAAGCAATTTTTTTTGAAGAACTGCTTTCTAAACATGACCTTGTCAGCCCAACGCATTACAATTTGCTTTGCATTATACCCTAGTACGAAGAAAAAAAATATTGCCACATGACTCTTCTTTTCATTTCGCAAATGAGACATAGACTGCAAAACTAAAAACACACAAACATTTCGTCAGTTATTGATTGTTGTATCCAGCGCGCATACACTACTAGCTAAAAGTTACAACACGGTACAAAATGGAAGGCTGAAATTTTAAGCTCCGCGATCATGATTGCTAGAGTGTAGCTACATGTAGGATAGGGGCACTGCGTCTTGTCATGTACAAGTACAAAGCATTGTGATTGTTCAGTCTTATTTTGTATCATTTTGTAGGCCTGTGAGTTGGGTTCTGCGGTATGGGCTCGCGAAATGGTCGGTGTTGTTGTAAATCGTGAATATATTTGTACAAAATACCACTTTCACAGTATAGGCATTTTTGTACTCATTTTGTACTGTATTCATGTCAACTTGTTCACTTTCCAGCAAGGATGTATTGTGTACTTACATGTATGCACTATACAGTCACATTGACTTGTTGGTTTCACTTGTTTCCAATGAAAATAAGCCTGAAGTCTATAATAAACGCTGCACAAGTAAATTTGTTTAACCCTGTCAGTACCAAGCCCAGAGAAGCCCATTGACTTAAAACACGGTTCATGAGTCTATGGCACTGAGAGGGTGAATGTCTTCTTTTTTTTTTTAAATATGGCACGTACTGTGCCATTGTAGAGTGATTGCACATGTACACTGTACTCCTACTAGCTTACATGTGTTCATTATACGAGCATCATGAGACAGTATGGTACTAAACATGTACATGGTGTACTGCGAATGCGTGATGTAATTCTTCAACACCTACCATTGCGTAGTGCCGATTCAAATTCTACAGCAGCAAGTTCCAATCGCATCCAATGTGATGAGTGACTTGATTAGCATCCAGACAAAGTAAAAATCCAGAAACCATTACAAATACGTCTCCGCCAAAGACACAAAGGCACGGTCCATCTGAACGACTGCACAAAGTTTCCCAAACTGTTTGCGATTGTTATGATGCAGCATCCCCGTGCAGATGTGATTGTAGGTGATATGATGTAAACACAGACTTACTGTGTGGTAGTCTAATGGGTAGCGCCGAACATGATACCCCCAAGGAAATGCCAATGGGCTGCACCATGTGAAGACAGGATGCGTCTGTTACATGTACTTGCGCATGTAAACATCTGCAGCTCTCCACACTCTCGCCCCAGTAAATCTTCCTGTCTCTCTCTCTCTCTCTCTCACAGTCTGTCTCCGCCTCCCCCTCATTCCATCCCCCACTCTCTACCCCCTCCTTTCCCCTCCCCTCTCTGACCTTTTTGCGTCTACCCCCCTCCCCTCTTTCCTCCTTCCTCACTCGGTCCCTGTGATTACGTCTTGATGGCTACCCAAAACGATGACGGCGGCAGTGAGGTGATATCGCGAGCTATTATCAGCTCTGCTGGCTGGCGTCATCACAGCCATCATCACCAGACCACGCCTACCGTACCTCAAAGTCCCGGTCTAAGAACCAGACTGTTCCTATCTTCCAAAGCCGTAATATCCCACTCTCATTGCACGGTATTATAGGCCTACATGTACAGTCACATACATGTACACATCAATGTAAATGTTACACTAAGGACATGCACCCCTTCTTGGTGCCTCTCACATTTAAAGAACATTGTTTGCACTGTCAAACATACAGTCCATCCATTGTACATGAACATACATGTGCACTTCAGAAATACAGTGATCTCCCAATTCTGGAGAAATGTGCCATTGAGTTTAAAAGAAGCAACTGAGGTAGAGTGTACATTATCCAGCCCTATGGCAGAATAATCCACCATTCTCTTAATCCTTCAGCAAAAAAATATTTGTCTACCTTTTTTATGCAAATCCATATATACACATGCACAAAGTTGTGTTGTCTCAGCCAATTCCTGCATTCTATTTGTATTGCCCTATGTTTAAAATCATGATGAATTATACAGTGCATACAGTGTAGTATCATATGATCATTGTAGTCTACATGTAAACCGTAACCATGGTTAAGTAGTAACGGTACATTGTGTCAAGAATCAGTCATGACAGAATATTCAAAATGTTATTATTCTTGGGGAGAAAAAACATGGATACAGTGTGCAGTCTACATACATGTCAAACAGTACACAGTTTGCATGTACTTGCACATGTACCAGTACATATGTACAATGTACATTATGTGGTTTGCATGCAGGACAGGGAACGAGAGATTACTTCATCAGAAGCCTACACTTGTGCAGGTCACAGTGAATATTATAGGCCAATGCAGCTTCTTCAATTAGAATATGAACTCCAGTGTATACATGTACTTGTATTATCTAGAATAAACAGTGTTCATCATAACTCAAAGTCAATCGTAATTTTCAATTCATGAAGCTATGCTCATTGAGGTGTATATAACGCTGTGTCTGTTGCATTTCTGAAATTCCTCCACACTTGTCTGGCATTTACAACCGGCATGCAGGCTATGTCTAGTCTACCCATGCAGACCTATTGTGTGCTTGCTTCTTCTCACTGGCTCTTACTAGCTGTAAATGTTTCCATCCGAAGATTAAAAAAATTGTCTTGTACATTGTAACTTGTGTATTAATCTTAATTAATGATAGAAAGTGCATAAAACCTTGCCCCACAATGAATGTTCATCTCATGATTAGAACATGGCAGATTTTTTTTTTTCAGACATGGTTTGTTGACATACATGTAGTTGCACTAAATAATGAACACTGAGTGTAATACTGAATTTATAAGTAAAACTCAAGTAAATAGTTCTGCAGATGAAAATGTTACAGACATGCACGTGAGATGTTTTTTCTTGCGAATGGCACATGGGCTACTTCCATACTACATGGTGTATGCATACTGCATTGTCTACTACAGTACATGTACGCCCCCCCCCCCCCTTTCATAACTGCACTATACTAGGTAAACATTCATGTGCTGTCAAGTGTACCCTAAAATGCAAATAGTTGTTAAATTTGTGACTACACACACTCACGGAAATCAAGAAAATAAGAGCCTCATACATGTACATGAAAGGAAGTGCGTAGAGGAACACCACTTAATATTCATGTGATAATGCTGCTGCATGTGCATACTACTAGAATTATGTCCTCTACGCCGGCCTCCACGTGTACCACACATGTACCGGTACATACATGTATGAATAGCCAGGTAGGGTGTACCGTGCACGCACCGGTGTCTGGACACACACAAACTACAATATGATGCATGACTGCACTGTACAAGCAAAGGGATAGGGCCGGGGTCAGGATGACTATATATGGTGTAATTAGGTTGGGCAGCAGAACAAGGGGAGTGTAGTTCAGTGTGAATTACATTTCATATTGGTTTCTTACTGTGCTGTATGCAAAGAGATGGAGACCTAACATACAAAAAATTAATGTGGGCATATAATACATGCATAACTAAGCCTATGCATAACACTGATTTCAGAACATTATTCCTCTCTTAGTACAGTAGCTACATGTATCTACATTACACTGTTTAGTCGTAAACTGTACATATTTAGTAGCAGGCGTCTTAGTGTATATGACAATATTGCAGATTAATGCAGATGTCTGCTTTTGTGAAACTTTCTGTTTCAAGATATAAATCAATTGCTAGAAATAGAACTGGTATTCATTCATTCGATGGCTGGCACTTTTACTTTCATTTATTGTGGGGGAGGGGGGTATTTGTTTCTCAAATGTGTGAGGTCATTTGTCAGTTATACATGTAATATGGTAGTCTTCATGAGACAGAATGACAGAGAAATGTACTTGTTCAATACCTAGGGCGTGTTTATCATCTTTTCAGAATTTGAAACATGTTTCTAAAGGCCTTTACGAACGTGTTTAAAAAAACGGTGCGTTTATCAACTCAATCGCCCAAGTCGAAAACCGGCCATTACACGTGCACTGTATTACAATAGTATGCGTGTTTTCAGAAATCGCAAACACATGGTTTAAAGTCGTTTCAAAACAGCTTTGCGTTTATCTTGCTTCTCTAAACGCGTTTCTGGCTCAAACGCATGTAAGATTGCACAAATTTGCATGTTTCAAAACAGCTTTCCGAACCCTATAATCAAAACACCTTTGCATTTATCAACTCCCTGACATGCGTTTAAAAAATTTAAACGTGTTTGGAAACCTTAATTCCACCAAAAAAAGAGTTGATAAACACGCCCCTAGATGCAGGGCTTCGTCCCAGGATTGGTTTTGAGCATCAGCATGGTTAAAGACAGCCCGTCCCTTTCTCAGATCACCACAAAACCATCGAAACATTGGCAAAACATATAGAGAAGTGTAAGCAAGCTGTATATTCATAATTTGAAACTGATACATAGTTTAAAATTCAAATAACGCACGCAAACAACGTCTGATTGATAGTCTTTACCTCAGGCTCTTAGCAGTTTGTGTTGAAATATCTGCTCTATTGATTAATCTGTTTGTTAAATTATAAAAACGCATTATGAAAAAAAAAATGTTCTATAGAAGGAATCATCTCTAAAGTTTGGTAATTACTCATAAAATTAGGATTTCACACATGCATAATAACCACATAGATACTGTAACAAAGACTAATACTTTTTTCGTAGTACGAAAAAAGTCGGTTTGAAATTTAACGGCTGAAATATTTACATATACAGAAAGCTTCAACATGCTATATTCTTAGAAATGGTCTTGAATCACACTTTCTTCAATTTACGATCGTGATAGACGATATGAAATTTTAAGCTTGCAAAAGGGACGGACAATCTTTAACAAAAGCTCAGATAGGTTCAACTTTCATGTAGGTATGCTCTTATATGTTGATCAAAAACAGTTTGCAAATGGTACAAGTAAAAACATTTTGTGATTGGTGTTCATA
Source organism: Arbacia lixula (assembly GCA_963669155.1). Taxonomy (NCBI): domain Eukaryota; kingdom Metazoa; phylum Echinodermata; class Echinoidea; order Arbacioida; family Arbaciidae; genus Arbacia; species Arbacia lixula. The sequence continues at coordinate 11,219,579 of OZ022584.1, forward strand.
CCAGGTGAACTCAACACTACTGTAGCAATAGCCCTGTCTAAGCCTACTGTAGTCTGCACCAAATATGGTTAGTACAGCTGAAAGCAAACGGCCCTTTACCGCGTTCCACGCTTCTGCACACAAGGAAGCTTAATTTGTTTCTTCCATTTTAAATGTTCCACTTCCTTGCACTTTTTCCCATTTCCTTCAAACTAAAACTTTACATGTATACAGTATCATTCAGACCTCCAAACAAGTATTCTTCATGTCCTGTATCCATGCACATGTACTACATATATTGTATGGTATCTACTTTTTCCTGGTTAGAACAAAATGGGGAAAAGAAATAAGTTTGCCCCTTCAAAACATCACTTGCCCCAAATGATGTACCGGTACATGTAAATTGCAAACAGCTCTACTATAAAGAATCTTGCATTTTATCACTACGTCCTTGGAGAAATCAATGTGTCAAAAAATGGATGCATTCAAGGTCAATCAGAATCAGACACAGGTTGACAAAATACATGTACTGTCGTGCTTTTCTTCCTAATGAAATAATACCAAAATAGCAAACATGCATGTTGTACACCCTGCCTAACGATGTCAGCACCAATTATTCATTGCGCTGTGCACTCTCACTTTTATTACACTTTTGCTTTAATCCAAAATTCCAATTGAAAAGAATTACCTTTTAAATGTATATGTCCCTGGAACTCAAATGCACAATTGTAGAAAACAGTACAAAAATATTTTTTTTTACAAAAAATGGCTGTACATACACTATGATTATGATGAAATAACAGCACAACTTGATTAGTCATCAGGCAAGGAAGCCCTTTCACAGTATCTGGCCAACAAGTCTCGGCAAGTACACTGTAGCGTCCACATCCTTCATGGTACAGTGTACAGTGCATGTGTAGAGCACACAGCACATGTGCGGTCCAGATGTACATTATGCATAATCGTGACTTGCACTTTTTTAATTCAATTGTACAATGTATATAATGAACGCATACAGTACTGCGTAAATGTAGTATCTACATGTAGGCCTACAGCACAGGTAGACATTACACAATACACAAAAATTAAGAAACTAACTGTACATGTAGAGTACTAAGTTCTGAATTGTACACATTTATAACAGAGTGGAAGAGACCACCATACACATTATCAGATGTGACAGGATTCATGTCCAGTATGACAAGCCCATGTGTACATGTACACAATACTGAAGTACTCTATGTACTGCCCCTACTGCACACCATACATTAACATCTTACTAGCCTGGCTTCAGGCTGATAGGCATTTCTAATCCGAACTATTCAATAAACAAGTCTGGTTGCATTAGATGAATACATGTACCGATACATGCACATGACATATAGTGTTTTTTGTTTTTATTTAAAATGTCAAACAACATGGAAGTTAGACTAAAGTCTTACATGTTCAGTACATGTACATGTATGGATTTCTCACATCATTTTCAAGCCTTGCAGGAAGACTAGAGAACTGCCGTGTGTCTCATGGATACACAGTAAAAAGGAAAGCACAAATGTGATCTCTCATGTACACACATGCCCTTTGCTTCCTTTCTAAAATGGTTCCTGGTTTATCCAGGTTTACATGTATCTACTGAACTAGTAACTTACAATTGGAAGACAAATCTGTCCAATACTGAAGGTTCATACATCCTTGATACAAAATGAGCATGCACAGTGCGTCTAGTGTAAGAACAAATAATTAATGCTCTTTCAGTGACAAGTTCCAAAAGTCACTTCAAATTTATAGTGTAATAAATAAACTTTGAGTAAAATATGGCATTTCACTAACTATTTTTCATTGAAAAGTACTGATCATTTTCTTCTTTACATGTATGTACTTTCAGTACTTTATGTAAAACATCTAGGATTTAACAATACTTAATCTTAGTTGACATGTACTTGCTGTATGCACATTTTATTCACTCTCAAAACTATCAAGCAAAGAAAAAGTGACTTTTGTGATGCCAAATCATTATTATCAAACATACACACAGGGAGAAACAGGCATGAGCTGATTGCTTGCCAACCATCTTGATGAGATGTACATCAATTGTAAAAAAAAAAGTACACATCATTGTTATAGTACAAATCTAAATGCTTCCAAAGCTGAATGATCATTAGGCTACAGTGTATATCATTAGGTGATGTTTATATCAGCTTTGTTTTATTCAATTGTTTAAATGTGTTGAAGTGTCTACTTTTTTCCCAATAGTCATTACATATTATCAATTGATATGGATTGATCAGCTTTTTAAATATGTAATTGTTGTGCTTTGTTTGCTTGCTTGTTGTTTTGTTTCGTTTTGTTACGGGTTTGTTCAGATTTCTGTAGGTTTGTGTGTGAATGTGCGTCATTGCAAAATCACTCTGAAATAATTATGAAATTTCACAATTACTGTACTGAAAGGGGAAAAAATAAAAAAGAACAAAAGGAAACCATGCCCTAAACTTTAAGGTCAAATCAACACACAAACTTCCTGTGCCAACGACATTGCTTTTGCGTGTCAAGTTTTGCATGATACATTTAGCTTTGTAGGCAACAGCTTTCACCTTTGCCAAGAGACACAGAGAATAATGGAGGCCTTGAATTACACTGCACCTTGTGTTTGGGGCTTGTCTGAAATAACATCTCAATGGCAATCATCCCCCTTGACAATGCCCTTGGCAAGCCTAAAACATGTCTTAAACTTGCTTCTCACTGCAGCTGATCATACAGATGGCATTCACCTGTGATTTGGCACGCTTACATCATGTATCTGTTAGATTTGCAGGTTCAGAATATCATTCACTATGCAGGGAAAACAACACGTGCTGTAGAAAATTAATTCCATTCCTTACCAAAGAACTTGTGATGCATGCATTGTAATGTGCCTCTATGGGGCTCATAAAAGTCATTGTTTAAATTGCTGCGGTTTTACATTCCATTCCGCTTACAAACTCTTCAGACAAATGTTTCCAGGCCTGTATTATTACCCCAGTTACTTGTTCACAGGATCTACTACATCATTATTTTCTTCTTCTTCTTTTTTTTTTTTTTTTTTTTTTTTTTGGGGGGGGGGGGGTGTATTTGTGTTTATATCATGGTATTGAAGTGAATGCCAAAAGCTTATTGCACAGCTCAGACACTCGGATTGATTTTGTTGACACAGAATTTTGAACAGCATTTTCAGACACAAAACACTGAATACACAAGTAGAGTCATACATATATACTGTGATGTCACAGATGTAGATAAAGGAGCGTACCATTCAAGATACTATACCCATCTGTGGCAGAAGGAGGGTTCACTGCAAAACTTAAAACATTCAGCTTGATTTTGTTAAAATAACTTTTGTGTACATTCAGTGTTCAAGCTACTACAGCTATTCTGTACGGGATGTTAGGCTAGGTTATCTAGGCCAAGAATAGGATAGTTTCCGTACCTTTTCTGTGACAGACTGGAGGCACTTGACCACGGCATCCTTCTTGAGGTCTTCCGGAGTCTGCCATCGGAGGTGCTGGTTCTTGGCCTTGCCTCGGCCACGCCCTTTCTCCTTCCTCGCAGATAGAGCCTTGTGCTGTTGCTGGTGGTGGTGGTGGTGGTAGTAATGCGGATTGTTGCCACCAATGATGCTACTCTTGCCACCACCAATGTTGTTGCTACCACTGCCATCGCCACCAACTTTCACTGGCTGCTGCGGCTGATGTGGGTGATGCTGCTGCTGCTGTTGTTGTTGCTGATGGTGGTGGTGGTGGATGTGGGTGTGGCTATGAGAGTGGTTGAAGCTGCCACCACTGCCGCCGCCCCCGGGAGGGGGAGGAGGGCCACCATCGGGGGCGTGGCCCAGGGCGTCGGCCGACAGCTCGGGGTCCTGCTCCAGGTCGAAACTGTCCTGCTGAAAGATGCTGAGGATGTAGCGGGTGTAGACAACGGCGTCCACGCCCCGCGTCTCCAGCTCCTGCCCCAGCCACGTCTGGACGGACGACGACGACGCAGCCGTTGATGCCATCATCTTCACAGGAGCGGCCGAGGGACTGGGACTTTGAATGATCATTGGAGGTTATTTAGCGGGCCTCTTTGCCACCCTCATGTAAAACAAAGACATACATGCTTTTGTACCTTTGCTGTCTCAGATCTGTCTGACGTAGAATCAATCAAGCTACATAGCCAACAATATTTCAATCATTAGCGTTTGTCCTCTGAATAATCTACTGCAACATAAAGGCAACTTTCAAAATATCAATAACACTTGATTTCTTTTGAAATACGTTATTTTACAATGGTACAATCAATGAACATCTATACTTTTTTTGTCTTTTTTTTTTGTTGGGTTTTGGCGTCTCTTTTTGTGGTAAGAGAGGGGGGAAGGTTGCTAGCGAGAGAAGTCAGAGCTCATGGTGTGCCTTGGCATACAAGAGAGTGCCCCCTGCACACGGTTGGTAGAAGCCCCCTAGTCTACTCCATGATTGGTGTCTTGGTAGCGACAGGGGCATGCACAATGTGTGAGATCATCTCTTGGAAGATAGGACAGCCAAGTGTGTTGAATGCAGCTTCCTGGAATAGGTGGGGTAAGAGGGGGGTGAAAAGAAAACACAATATCTGTCAATTATATATTGAGCAGAAAAGTATTGTTTGTCCTTCAAAGAATAAGAGGTCTTTTTGGAAGTGTGCCTAAAATGCAACACAATTCTGAAGGGATCAAGAGGTTCTGAAAGGGAAGGCAACAATTGTTTTCATTGGGAAAAACTAATCACTATTAGTGTTGAAACAAATATTGGATTCAAGTACAAACAACCTTCTTTTGTTAATTGACACGCACAATGCATGTTTCCCCCCATTTTGGCATATCATTGGCAAATGTTACCAAGATAAAGGCTAAATTTTCTTATTAATCACTGTGTAAAAGTGGATTTTGCCTTTTTTCTCAAAAAAAAATCTTGTTTGGCCAATGGTTTAAAATCGTACACAAAAAGCTCCTTACATAAATAGAAGATATGCATATTAAGCTGTCGGTCATGTATTTAAACTGATTTATTAATTGCACAATATACATCTTTGAACTTACCACTGATATTTGAATGACAATAAATGACATAATTTAATAAAAAGGCTACATAGTACAGCACTTCCATGGACCCAAGAATATTTTTTCATAGCATGAGCAATACTACAGTTTGCCATCTGTTGCTATCTACTACATTGTCAAATCATAATGTTGACTTCATACTCGCCCAAAAATTTAGAACAATCCCATGCTCAGTGGGCCTTATCGAAGGTTGGATGCGCGATTTATTGTGTATTTACGCATTAGTAAACAAAATGCACAAATTTTAGAAGCAAAATTGGACAAAATGAGCACATATTTGACAATTGCACATTTTTGTTCGAAATATCTCAGCTTTTCAATTTGCGTTTGTACTTCCATGATTTACTCGTCGATCGCTGAAACTTTCCAGTCAATTTTCCACTGCACTGGAATGAGCATGATCGAAACGCAATACTGGTAAAATGTCAGCCCTACTTGTCAGATTGACGGAGATATAGCACATTATCGGTAGGGGCCGGTTTCAAGGTTCAGTCATGTCAGTGATGTGACTGTGCGAGTTTTACCAACCGATATTCGAAGCGCAATTTCCCCGAAAGTTAATCTTCAATCCAAGAATATATTTTTTAAAAGAATTATTTTGCTGACTTTGTGATTGAAATTTCAGTATTTTACCTGTTTTATTTTGGTATGAAAAATTCAAAAGAAAACAAGGGGGTGGGTTTAAACGTCTTTGAGGCACCCGCATCATACATATTACTCACTTAGTAAACAGTTAACTATTCATGCTATTGGATCTATGGAGAAGTCAAATTCTACAAGTTAGTCATTAGCATCCTTTCTTGATCTTACACACAAATGTTGAACTTGTCCGACTCTGTTTGAGTATCTCGTGACAGACACTGACATCTCGTGACAGACACTGACACTCCAGTCATGACAGGGAGATGCAAAGTTACTTTCTTTTGTCAGTAAAAAAAAAAAAAAGAGTAGGCCTAGGGCCTAGATTAACTCAGTAAGACTTCAAACATGTCAAGTTCTGTGTTGTATACTAGTTTTAAATCTACTACTAGTGTAGTGCATCTTTGCCAACACATATGCAAAATCTAAGTCATCAAGCGGATTATTTCGGTAGATCATACAAATAAATTAGGTTCGAGGTAATCAGTTTTTCACACCATCTAATAATTCTAACCGCTGCACCACCAGGCACCCACCACATCATACACGCGTAGCAATCGTCGATGCAGCACAGGCCAGGCAGAGCGATTCTAACAGTAACAGGCTTCTAACGTTTACATGTACGTTGATTCGTTAGACCACCGGTAACCGGCGGAAAAAAAGGTCCGTCTACCATTTGAAAAAGTGGCTTATTAAACGACATTGAGCTCCCGTATGATTTTCTAAAATTCAAAAATAGTATTTGTGAAATACATACCATCATGTAACTTCAAAACGACGAGTAAGTTCAGTCAATCTTTGAAGTTTAGTGACTGGCAAGCCGAATTTCAGCGTACATTCACATACACTTCGCAGCCATTGAGAGACTGACTACAAATTTGCACGGAGGTCATAGTTCACGATGATGTAACACCGTCGAAAGGAAATGCATAGACTCTCTATGTGAGCTGCAAATTACAGAGTAGCAGCGAAATTCGATTGATGGGTTTTTTGGTTCCGTCGAAGGCGAGAATTTTACGCGCGCAAATTAAATACAAAGCTCGCGAGTACACAGTACGGGGAAGGGGTGTCGAATTTCGATGGGAAGGGGATCAGTATATACCTGGTATGGAAGAGACCAAGGTGTAGTATATTGTGATGGTTGGACTGGCCTAGGCCTACTTAGGCACTTACGTTGCATTGTATAAAAATCATACACCGTCCGGATTTTAACGACTCTTTCACTGGAATTCATTCCCAACTCTTTAATTGTTACTCAAAGGAGATCGCTAAACACGAGATGTATATGATTTGTCTTACAATAGTGACATGGCATCGATTCTCCCTTCAACTGACAAAATCCATGACTGGAGTGAATCTGAGAAAAGACGTTAATTTATCAATACTTCTCAGTGTTCACTTTTAAGAGCATTTTGGCACTTTCAAACTTGGAAGAACCAGTGGAATGAGCAAAACTAGAGAAGCGCGAACCAATGAAAGTTTGATATGGAGGCACGATTTGAGAAAATCGGCGCAATAGGTATACGCCTGACATGTACTTTGAGGCCTAAGGGATTTGTAGATCTTACTTTTGGAGCTCAGTGCTAGCAACCTACAGGACTACTCGTACCAACACAAGTAGGCCTACTAGGTGTTTGAAAAACACTTTTCGAAAAATAATTAAAAATCAGGACACATCAAACTGAAATTGACATCATAAAGTCAAGGAATTTTTAGGGACAGATTTTGTGACATTTCATCGATTAGGCCTACTGTTCTTGTAATAATCCTTGAACTATTTAATGAGATCTTCAATTTTGGACAAAACTGGAACTAAAAATCAGATAATTGATTCAAAACACAACAATGGTCATTGTGCATCACACATATCAACCGGCACAACTCCGGTTCTGCCAGAAGCAGGCATGCATTATCACTGACACTGTAGTTGCTAGTGGATTAATAGATGTGAATCAATTATCTATGAATCAATTACCTAAAAAAGAATGTCCAAAATTGAAAATCTCATTAAATATTGGAAGGATTATTACAACTTGAAGATATATTGAAAATACTTGACTTTACGATGTGTCAATTCCAGCGTGATTTGATTACAAGCTGATTCGTAATTATTTTTTAAAAGCGTCAAAAGTTTTTTGTTAACACCTAGGACAATAATAGGACTATGAGTCATTCAAACTAATTATATATTATTGAATCATGGATCTCCTTTCGAGAGGACTACAACAAACTTTATTGTTTGTACAAAGCTCTTCTCAACCGTGAGATCATAATCCTGACTTCCTTTTCCGTTTTTATTCCTTTGTTAGTCAATACATGAAACTAGACATAACGAAACATCTTCCTTTCGCGAATGTGCTCGAACAGACCAAGTGCTACTTTTTTATCTGAAAAATGCCCTCTGCGATGACAACTTGTATAAATCCCGTTACAATAATCCATTTTTAGTGTCATTTATTCTTAACTCCCCCCCCCCCATCTCTCTCTCTCTCTCTCTCTCTCTCTCTCTCTCTCTCTCTCTCTCTCTCTCTCTTTCCGTGTCTCTCTGTCTCTGTCTGCTGGCTGTATATCGGTCTGTCTCTCCGTCTCTCCCTGTCTGTCGTTCTCTCTGTCTCTGTCTGATAGTGTATGTGCGTCTGTCTGTCTCTTCTCAGTCTTTCATCTCTTGACTTCCTTGAAGGCCCATTCCCTTCTACTCCCCTATATGCTTAGTATTTTTTTTCATAACCGCCCCCCCCCCACACACACACACACACACACACACACACACACACACAAACATACACACATACACACACAATGATTTTTTTTCTCCAGTATTTCATTTGTATTTCATTCAAACAAAATTATTACATCACCTGAAGTATACAAAGTATTTCATTTCTAACTATATATGATTATCAATAAATTGACAACAAAATTACATTCATGATGAACAATAATTTGAAATTACATGCTCAATGACAATACAAATTATGCCAAAGCGAAAAAAAGGAAAGAATGAAATCAATTAATAAAAAATATTAGACCCCCCCCCCCCCGTGCAACTAACTAAAACTACCCAAACCCAAGTGCAAACACACACACAAACACACACACACACACACACTTTTTTTTCATAATGTTTTTATTGGGGATTTCATTCAAAATAAGCATTAATACATCCGTATATAAATCAATATAAGCAAAATAATATAGTACAAGTCTTCATTTTGTTTCTACAGCATAATTTATTTTGATAAAACATCAGTTAATGAGCAAAACAAGGAAGAATGAAACCCCTTATATACACATATATATGAAAAAAAAAGACATGCATGCACACATAAACCTTTATCACCCCGACCCGACCCCCCCCCCCCCCCCAAAAAAAAAAAAAAAAAAAAAAAAATACATCTGCACACACATCCATCGACCACACGACACACACCCACACACACCAGCACCCACCGACTGCTTTCAGTCTTGATGAATTGAATCTGAAGATAAATGTCTTGACACTGGTTGTAATTTAATACTTCCCATTTTTGTAGATGTTTACATAGTTTGTTTCTTTTTATAGCCAACTCTTTTTCCTCATCCTTATATTCCAATATTATTTTAAACAATCTATCTAACTTAGGAACTGCACCCTCTGACCTTGATCGATATATGATATACTTAATTGTAAAAATGAACGTATTGCAGCACTTAATCCTAAATGAGTTTCCCAGTATTCCAACATGAACATTTTCCCACTTTACGTTTTGTAGTTCTACAAGCCCAAATCTTTCAATCACTCCGAGGGGCTTGACATATACACAGTCCCAAAATAAATGCAAATATGACTCCGTCATTTGTTTACAGAAAGAACACTGGTCGTCTTCAACAAAACCAAATCTTAATAGATGTTCTTTTGTATAAATTGCTCCGTGGAGTAATTTGTACTGAAATTCCTTAATCTTTAACAAAAGCGTTGTGATTCTGGGTTTTATAAATATATCTTTAGTTTCCTTTTCAAAATCATTTTGACCATCCCGAATTATTAAAGTGTATAAACGTTGCAAATCTGTTATAAAATGATCGTAGACCTTTCTTGATGTTAGGTCTCTCAAAAGGATCGTATTTTCTGATATCTTTAAAGTAATATTAAAATCTCGTACATCTACTGAGTAGTATTTGTCTGGCCTCCCATCAAATTTCCCGTTCTTTAAAATAACATTGCACATTTCCCAAATCTTAGCTATGTTATCACTACATAAACCTAAATTCTGAAAGTATGCTAGTGGTCTGATTTGATTCTTATTGAGAATGTGATCAACTAAATAAATATTTTTCTTATACAATTCTTCATGAAAAATCATTTTGTTTTTATGAAGGTAGTTTTTATTATTAAAAATTATTGGATTAGTTTTCCCTTCTTGAAAATTCCTACAGCTCTCCATATCCTGCCATGCTTTTAACATTTCTAAATAAAATATTGGTGCTTTGACTGTAAGTAGTTTCATATCATAATTGCAAAGGGAAACAAATCTCCCCCCCCCCCACACACACACACATAAACACACATCCAACACCAACACACACAACGTACACATAAACACACTCATATAAACACAATACGGTTACCCGCTGACATTCAAATTTGAACTGCAATGTTTTCAGACCTCAATTTGTAAAGTTTCCCATTTCTGTAGGTGGATCTGCAATCTGCCCGCTTTAATTGCCAAATTCTTCTCCTCCTCTATAAAATCGCTTATAATTTGACATATCTTAACCCTTGGAGGTAAGTTGCTTGTTCTGCACATAAAATAGAATATTTCAGTAAAATTATGAGTGCATTCACATAATTGATTCTATTCAAGTTACCTAACAACCCCAAACATATGTCTTGCCACTTCGTGTTGCTGATTTCAACTAATTTAAAATGTTCAATAATATATTGCCATAATTGCTTAACCTTCGCACAATGTAGGAATAAGTGTGGGTACGTTTCAGGTTCTTTATTACAGAAGGGACATGATAAGGACAATGATAAACGCACACACGACTCACGCACACACACACTGACACTGAGACACACTTTTTTGTTTTCAATTATATTTATTCTTGATTCCATAAACAAATAAGAGTCAAACAATCTTTTTGAATGTGGTAACAAAAACAAACATGCAATATATTTAGATTTAAGTACAAAGTAAGATAAATTAAGTAACAATATCTTACATAATTTATTGAGCAGTAAATCAGATAACATTTAATCATGCAAGGTGAACGAATAGTTATGGAATCTTTTGATTAAAAACGTTTAATCCCTCCACCCATTTTTCTTCCCATGCACATTCCCCCTACCTAATCCTAAGCCCTCCCAACCGACCCTTCACTCCCCCCCCCCCCTATTTATAACTTCCCAACCCAATCTACTCTACATTACCTACCCCCACACATGCATATATCCAACTACATTATGCGCGCACCCCCCCCCCCCCCCACACACACACACTCTTCCTCTTAGATCTCACCTCTTCAAGTCACTCCCTTTTATTCTTCTGTAGGCATATCTCTTTAAACTTCTCTCCTTCTCAGCCACTCACCTCTCTTTTGTGCTTATAACATAAGCATTCTTATACATTTTGAATTACATAAAGCATTTGAACAATTATGTAATTTTGATTTAATAAATATCTTAATCAGAGTTTACAGGAGTATACAAGTGGTGCTACGTAAGTTTTAGAAAAAAAATTACGACATAAATATAAATATTAACAATGAAGTGCGGTGTAATAAAAGCAATGACAGTATAAATAAAAGGGTGCACGCAATCATAACACGACAATGTGCATTACGCTATATACAATTATGATTTATTGCTTTTGACTTGATTTCACTGAAATTTCATGTGGAAGAATATGGTGTATTGGGCCTAATACTCTCAATAACAATTTAACACGACAATGTGCATTACACTTCATACAATATCTCATGCTCATGACTTGAAAACCCTAGCATTGCTTAGTGAAAGTTCTTTCAAGTGAAAGATCATGGGGATAAAAAATTGCGCTAAGCAAAAATATGCTCTCTAGCATTTTACATAAATTTGTATTAAGCCTCTGAATCGATGATAGTCTCATGATGATTATATAGCACCATTAATTCCCCATGGGACTGGATCAAAATAATGCAGGGATGGCGGCTGGCTTGTTAATGTTCGGCGTAGGCTGGTTTGCCACCCAGGTGCAGCCGGGCGGCCAAGCCACTCGGTAGGTGGACGTTGTTAACTAGGCTCTCACTCAAACGGCGCTTCAGGCTTGTGAGAGTGGGCGGGGCGCCACTGGAGAGATAAGGCAAAGGTTGTGATTATGGTTCAATCCTTCCTGTAGCAGATTAATGGTCTTCTATGGGATTAATGTGCATTGAATGAATGGTTTAAATTAAATGGCAGAAACATAAATAAAACATAATAGTGAATGTATGACGAAAAACGGTCCAAGGAAAAGAAAGACTAGTTATTTGATTTTAAAGTGTTGATTTTGTGACATCACGTGCGAGGTGCTCTCCCATTATGTTGTGTACGTTTGATATATCATTAGACACATGTTTTCACACACATATCGCTATGAAAAGAATTTATTCCTTCATCAAAGAATATAAAAAAAGGCAATTTCAGGAAAAAGTAGTACACAACATCATGGGAGAGCACCTCGCACATGACGTCACAAAATCAAAACTTAAAGACAGCCAGTCCCTTTTTCAGATCACCACAAAACCATCGAAACATTGGCAAAACATATAGAGAAGTGTTAGCAAGGTCTATATCCACAATTTGAAACTGATACGTAGTGTAAAATTCAAATAATGCACCCCCACAACGTATGATTAATAGTCTTTACCTCAGGCTCTTAGCAGTTTGTGTTGAAATATCTGCTTTATTGATTAATCTGTTTATTAAATTATAAAACGCATTATGAAAAAAAAAATGTTCTATGGAAGGAAGCATGTCATAAAATTACTCATAAAGTTACTCATAAAATTAGGATTTCACACACGCACAACCACATAGATACTGTAACAAAGACTAATACTTTTTTCGTAGTACGAAAAAAGTCGGTTTGAAATTTAACGGCTGAAATTTTTTACATATACAGAAAGCTCCAACATGCTATATTCTTAGAAATGGCCTTGAATCACACTTTCTTCAATTTACGATCGTGATAGACGATTTCAAATTTTAAGTTTGCAAAAGGGACGGACAATCTTTAAGCTTAAGTACCTTTGACCAATTTTCATCAAACCTTCACGAATATGTTGCTTTCATGTGTCTCCTCTTTTTGAAACCAAAGTAATTTCAGGATGAACTATCCCACTACCTTACTGTTCATTCTTGTTTGATAGGTCTAAACTGCTATACTCACGGAGGAAAGACGGCTACCCCTTGCAGCTGCAGCGCCTGCCTGGCCGGGCTGGATGATCGGTGGGTGGGGCTTCGAAGATACTTGGCAAGGCAAACGTTTAAGATGATACTCGGGATGAGAGCGAAAGAGATGACAGCCAGTGCAAACCAAAATACGTTCTGAAAAATGAAAGTGATTTGTAGTAAAAAATGAGGATGACGAGCGCTCGATTTCCTAAAAGAGATCTCAAGATGTTTTGGATGGACATCATTCAAGGAAAGTAACGGAAGATTGAGTCCTTTAAAAATGAAGAAAGTGTGATGTTTAATAGTGATCGTGTTATCGTTATCATGTGGGTATTGATTGGCCATTAAAATATTATTAAAAGAAAGTATTTACATCTTGTACCAGCAAGATTGAGATTTACCAATAATTTTACAATTAAGATGGACATTGGGTATATATGTTTTGTTTGTTTTGTTTGTTTGTTTGTTTGTGTGTGTGTGTGTGTGTGTGTGTGTGTGTGTGTGTGTATGTGTATGTGTTTGTTTTGCTTGTTTGATTTTTTTTTTTTTTTTTTTTTTTTTTTTTTTTGGGGGGGGGGGGGTGTTTTTGTGGGGGTGCGGTTGAATACAGGGATGACAAACAAAATAATTATTAATTTTTCTCTTACCAGACCCGGTAGGAAGTAGAGACACAATGACCCGGTCACCGCGTCATAGACGTTTCGTACAATGCCACATCGTCCGATATCTTCTCGGATCTGTCAAGGACACGTCAAGATATTGCATTGAGAGAACAGTCAACATCAGAAAACTCAGTATCAATGGTTGTGTAACATATAAGCAAGAATAATTGTATAGGCGGGAGAGTTTCATTGGGGAGACTTTTGTTGCTGCATTGAAGCTTGCTGATTCTCATTTCTTAAAACGTCATGGCAGGAAACAAAAAAAAAACATTACCATTATATTTTTTCCGCAACAGTGTTCTTTTTCCCATAGCGAGTATGCGTATATAACTATTATCATTGTTATGCAGAGTATGTAAGAATATGTGAGAGAAAGTTGAAGGTGAAGAGCATACGTAGGAGAAAATAAACTAAGCATTGGGAGGTGTGCGATATGCGTCGATTAGGCTGCGCTTTAGCCAATTGATTTGTACAAAATATTTTTACTCCTTCTTCCCAAGGAGAATCTGAATATGGAACCACCTGCCTGGCGACGTTGTACACAAAACAGGACTACCAGCATTCAAAGAGGCTGCACTCCCCATTTTTAGAAATCTGCAGTCTCTGACTGGATCTGTTGATCTTTAAGGTGTATCCAGAATTTCACTTGCACAATGCACTCTCCTTTTATTGTAAAATAGGGAGATTCAATCTTCACGACATATTGCTAAGTTCATTCCAGTTTAGCTCTTTGGCGCTGCAAAAGGAATTATTTTACCAAGACGGTATCAAGTATAGCAATATTTGATGAGATGATAATGATTGTGCTTACCCTTCGTACCACTTCGTCAATAAACTGGTCCGCTAGAGAGAGTATCGACTCGATGTATGCATCCAGTGACTGCAGGATATGATAGAGGTCATTATCACTATAAGTTTATACACATTCATCACTGGTATCCCATAATAAAACATTGTCTGACTTTCATCAAGTATTTCACACATACCCCATAAAGCAAGATTTTATCTGGCACACAGGGGTTAATCAAATTGCTCCTAACATAAAGTACGAGGATAGGCATGTCGAAAATTTAACGTTTATAATGCACGCCATGGCAAAGGTGTGAAATGGGGCTCTTGAGGTCAATAATCGCAAGGTCGGCAAAGATTAGGCATGTTCAATTCCTCGGAATGAACACATATGCATTTGGGGTACCTTAAAATTGCTAAGTGAAGAAAAATACACATTTACACATGAAACATGCATATGAAGTTTAATGGGTCAAAATGCAAAAGCATACATTTTGCGGAAAAACGTCTCAAGGTCATAGAAGTTAAAACATTTTCATTCCTTGGAGTTATACTGGTATCAAAACATCTTCTTAACAAATGAAATACACATTTACCAATGAAATGCACAATTTTATTGACGTTAGCAGGTGCTAAATTGGAAAAACATGATTTTGACGTCAATGACCTTTCAAGGTCACCAGAGGTCAAGTACAAAGTGGTTCCATAGCTTAAACTGAAGCTGAGGTCACAACGATGACGTTTACCAAAGAATTATACAATTTTGATGAAGTTAATAGCTGGTGCTAAATTGGAAAAAACATGATTTTGACGTCAATGACCTTTCAAGGTCACCAGAGGTCAGGTACAAAGTGGTTCCATAGCTTAAATCGAAGCTTAGGTCATAACAATGATATGGTGAAAATTTCATGCTTCAGTCATTAAGTGCACAATTCCGCCGATATATTGAACTTAACCGCCCCACTATGTACTCCTGTTGTAGTTTCAATGAGAGAAAGTTTTATTGTCGGAATGCTGAGGGGGTCACTAATACAGTGGCAACTCCATTGTGCTTCATTTATTGTCTATCTGATAGTATACAATTTCCATGGCAATGGCTTATCAACACCAATGTAGTGATAGCATCATTACTATGTACGTACTTTGTAAAAAAATCCTTCAACTGTTTGTTCATACTGCATGTATTAGTTTTTCCTCTACAGACAACTTTCTTTGAACCTTCCAAGGTATAAATTCCGGAGGATACGTAGGATTTTTACAATGCTATTTTTGTTTAATTGTGAAAACTTAAAACTTGACAAGACAAGAACCGTAAACAAACATGAACATCATCAACATAAGGATGACTGTGTCAGTTTATATTGTCATATAAGCCACTTCGTAACTGCAATTTGCGCATGAGCAGATTATTACTGGTACAAGTGATCTCGGGCCAATTGACCGGTTTGGATGTTTCTTCCCTCGGGGCCTAGTAACGAGTTACTCCATTAACCTGTACACTTTGAATACAATAGTTGTCCTTACATCCATCATCCAACCAAGGATATGAAAAAAAAAAAAAAACATTCTCTCTTTGAGCCCATGCGTGGTACCGCCGAAAATTATGTAGTCTCAGCATGTTCTTTTCACGTGTTTTAACAATATCGAACAGGATTGCCTCGCAAAGGTTTTTTTTTTAGAGACAACAAAAGAAATATAGAGTCTTATGTCGCTTGTCGACTTCTGTTGGATTTCATCAATACTTTTGTGAATAAAAATAAAGTATATTTAGTAAAATACTTCAGCTGCACGCAAATGAAAATAAACAGCTTAATATATCATTTTGATAATGATTGAATCCGACATTTCCGGAAATCTCCGGAAAGTGAAGATTTTTTTAAATTTTTAATTATGTAAGTATAATAAGAACATTATCTTATATCTCCGTTTGTGCATCATTTGACAATTATTTAGAAGAAAAACGAATACAGGAACTTTCGTGATGTTGCCCTTAATTTTCTTGAAAATTACAAAAAAAATGTGATAAGAAACACAGCTTCGATAAACAAAACAGGGAATTAAAGATATTGCTTTCCAAGTTGACGGCAGCAAAATGACGGTGCAGCGCATGGGACTTCAAAGCATTGCAGTGATTGTGGAAAGCTTTTCACATTCATTAGCACACTCTGGTATCCATACAGATGTTTGAATATATTGTGCTCGAGTTGTTTCTCCTTCCTAACACATCCCTGATCCAACACAGCTTCATGAAAAAAAATCCCAGTCAGCAGTCTCGTAGCATATATTCAGTAGATTTCCTGACCATGATTGCTTTGAGATGGTAATGGAATGGTCAATCATAGACGATTGCTCTTTCGAACGAGACACGTTAAATTAGTTTATGGATCACAATGGGAATTTCTATGAATACAATTATAGAAAGAGAGATGAATGACTGGAAAGGGGGAAAAGTAAAAGTACCTGAACAAGAAGTGACCCAGCATTGTTAGTGATAAAATCACCCAAAGTAGACACCGAGTCAGATACCTGGGCAGAGATGATCTAGAAGAATATAGGAGAGATTGAGGTACAAATCACTGATAAACTGTAAGCCAATTAACTATGCATGACCCCATGATAATCACACAGTTGTTGTTTAATGAAGGGCCAATAAATAAAGCTGGTGATTTACTCTTTTGATTTATATATTATATATTCATATTTTATATTATATTTTTATAGGAGCATTGAGGGTATAATGTCATTATCACTATGTAGTTCATAACAGAACTTTTAATACATCTTTATCTAACACACAAATTCAATGACAATAAGATGATGATGGTAATGATGGTGCTGGCGATGATGATGATGACGATTATAACATGATTTATTAACAGCACCAAGAACAGAAGTACTTGTACAGCATTATGAATACTTAACAATGTAAAACCAAAAAATTGATCAAAGATACTTTTGAATATCGATATACTTATACAAATAATGTACAGGGCACATCCGTTGCTAATGAGGACCAAAAATAGCAAAAGTGCTTGTCGAGGCTGGCTCACAGATAAATAGAAGAATAATCATCATTTCAATATCCTATGCAAATACCATTGGTCCAATTATAAGTTTGTTCTCACTTCTGACTGGCTGCTCTCCAATATATCATTCC
Organism: Arbacia lixula; assembly: GCA_963669155.1. Classification (NCBI taxonomy): domain Eukaryota; kingdom Metazoa; phylum Echinodermata; class Echinoidea; order Arbacioida; family Arbaciidae; genus Arbacia; species Arbacia lixula. Next base: position 11,237,308 of record OZ022584.1, read on the forward strand.
CAATACATTATTGTATTGTCCGTTTAATTACACGAAACTGCGGGAGATTCAATTATGTTCCTTGTCCCTGCAGTCACGCGATGTCGCCCTTGACTTAGGAAAGTTAAGTTTTGTTTATTGTTTTACTTACCTCAATACCTTGAATCGACACGTTAAGTCTTGAGACTTCTTCCGAGAGTGATACCTATTATCAAATTTTATATGATGAAAATAATGCAAATGTGCAATTTAAACATAAATTAGACGTTATCTTTAATTGTACCAACCAATATTTTTTGAAGTTAATTTTCGTAGTACTATATGAAAGTGACTGGACTGAGGAATACGATAGGATCAAGTAGGATAGGATAGGGTAGGGTAGGATAACACAAGATAGGATGAGGATAGGATAAGAATTATGTGTTCGTATGTAGCCTATATCCAAGTATGAGTAGTCATGTGAAATATCATCCCTCCATATTTTTTTTTGGCCCATTTGGCCCATATGGGCCCCAGACGAGGTGTACGGTGCAAAATATAGATGGGTCCCAGATGGGCGAAATGGGACCATATGAGCCCAGATGCTGCCCACATGGGGCCCATATCCAGGCCCAGATCAACCCATATCTAGCCCATATGGGCCCAGATATTTTGCTATCTGGGTTTCCTCAATGACATTGCCGTACACAATTTGCTATAACTAATAGTACTGAAATAGCAATTACCTTGAGCACAATGAGGGATGAAGGTGCATTGGGTCTTTGTCTAACATGTTTTTTTTTTGGCCTATATGCAAACTCATGAAAAGTGACACATAATTATTCATGTCATATACGAATTAAGTATTGACTTATGGTCACAAGAGGGGAAGGGGATAGGTATAAATAACTTTTAAAATTAATATTCACCATACACGTACATGTATTCAACATCCATCCCTCAAAATGATTTAGATGTTTGTGTGTGTGTGGGGGGGGGGGGGGCGGTTAAGGCAGTGATCTAACTAATTTAACATTCTATAAGCTCATACTGTCCTCTCGAGTCAGTCATCACACAAAGTCAAGCATGTATAATGACTGTTCGGTGACTAATGATATATGTATTGTGACTCATTTAATATGAACGAGAGATGGCGCCGATGTACTTTTTACATCCACATTCGAAGCATCGAAGCCCGGTTAGCTCAGTCGGTAGAGCATGGGACTCTTAATCCCAGGGTCGTGGGTTCGAGCCCCACATTGGGCGACCATATTTTTGCTTGCCTTTCTCTTCACATTAATATGGATCATAATCCTATAAGCAACATTGTCTGATTATAATTTTGAATATTTTGTTTGTCAATTTTGTGGATTTTCTCCATTCTTGTCAGCCCAACATGATTAAGAAGTCAATAGCTATTACCGTTACCACAACTAATGTCTTGCTTGTCGTTTGAATCACCTAAACCCATTTTCACGATGAGCAAATAGCGTTTTATAATATTGCATAATATTGTATTTGTTAAGGTTTTACGTCAAGTTTTAAGAACATTTCACAATGTCTTGAGTATAAAGACTTCAAAAGTCAAAGAGAAAACAAACATATTCGGCGTCATTTCTGGTGCACCCCGCTTTAGACGATAGGTATGAATAACTGAAATTAATATTCGACATTCATGTATTCAACATTAACCCCTCAAAATGGTCTGTATATGTGTGTGTGTGTGTGTGTGGGGCGGGGTTAAGGCAGTAAACGCTAATCTATCATTTCATAAGCCCATACTGTCTTCTCGTGTCAGTCATCACACAAAGTCGAGCATGTATAATGTGACTGGTCGGTGACTAATAATATTGTGACTCATTATGAACGAGAGATGGCGCCGATGTATTTCAAACATACACACAAGCAGCAACGAAGCCCGGTCAGACTCTCGAATCTCGATAAATCTCGATAGCGAGTTAGCCAATCAGCGCCACTAGCGCTATCGACATTTATCAAGAATTGACCAATAGAACGTCAGGGTCCTATCGCGGGACCAGCTGATCATATCTACGCAGCCTGTTCGCGATCACTGTTCATCACTCATCTATGTGAAGTGAGAGAGTGAACAACTCTCTCTCTCTCTCTCTCCCGAAAAGTTGTTAAAATCTGGTATTATACTTATCTAGATTGTGTTATCTTGCCGTTTTGCATAATTTTGCAGAACAGACCTCACTGACTAAGCCCTACACGTCTTTAGTAAATATCAAATCATTCATAACTCTACCTATACAAGCTCATAGTGTCCCACACATCCATTTCTGTGTTAGTTCACAACAATTGAGATAGGAGCAGCGTCGCTTAACACTATATATTTTATGCTATGTTATTTTACAGCCAGATGGATTGTTGTCTACCATGACAACCTTACTCAATTAGAGAGTGGAATCGGGGCAGACTTCGTCAGCTGGATGACTTTTACAAGTTCAACACTATAATATCTTAATGCTAAATATGTTATAATACTATAATATCTTATTTACATCCCGTCTAGACTTTTACGCGACTTTTCGCTTGAGCTCGCAGTCCCCCTCGCACTAATTATCAACATATCTCTACTTGATGGTATTGTCCCTGATAAATGGAAGCGAGCAATCGTCATACCTATTCCCAAAGCCAACCCCCCTAGTCTCGATAAATTTCGCCCTGTGTCCCTAACTGATCACTTTGCGAAAATTGCTGAGTGGTTTGTGGCAACATGGACGATGAATGATATTGAGCAAAACCTTGACCCCATACAGTTTGGAAATCGGAAAAAATGTCCACATCCCATTGTATTATAAACGTTTTGCACAGTGCATAATAAACGCAGATACTCCGAAATCGTCGACAACTAATCTTATTCCTAGCCATGATCAACGACGCACAATCCCCCGATGGCATCAAATCATATAAGTATGTTGATGACATGACCATGGTTGAATGCCGTATATTTAATCAACCAACTTACATGCCAACAGCCATAGCCAACCTTGCAACATGTTCAACTGAAAACAATATGAAACTGAATCCTGCTAAATGTACGCGAATGGAGGTCAGTTCCATGCGGTCTACTCCCATTCCTACGCCCATCATGCTTGCTAACCACAACCTGGAGCTGGTGAGGCGTCACAATCCAAAATGATCTGAAATGGGACCTATGAATGACATTAGCAAACGAGCAAATGGCAAACTACATATACTCCGTTTGCTGAAACGTTTTTCTTTACCAATACGTGATTTATTGATGATATATGAGGGCTACAAGCATGAGAGGTTATTGAGTATGGGGCCCCAGTATGGAACTATGGCAATACCCAGAACCAATCCTCTGACCTAGAGAAAATACAAAAACGTGCTTTACGGATCATATTAAGAAGGCAATATATTTCATACGAGAGAGCACGTTTATCATTTCAATTACAGAGTCTAGATAGCAGGAGACAAAATTTGTGTGTGAAATTCGCTCAAAACACCTTTAAAAATAGTATGCAATTCAGAAACTTCCTTCCCCAAACACTTCAGCATGAACGAAATCTAAGACGGCAACATAAACTCCCGGAACTCAGTTTTAGAACAAACCGTATGAAATACAGCCCAATTCCATCACTGGTGCGCCTGTACAACTCAAATTAAAATGAGTTCGCCATTGTACCGTGTTCATATTGCATATTACGCTATACCCACTTGGAGTAAAATAACTTTTTACTCCAATATGTCACCAAAACAGTCATTCTCTGTAATCACTATTACGATACTTGAAGTAGCTACCAATTTCTCACACCAAATTAATGTCTGTCCTTGCATCAGCCTGTACAATTTATAATGTATAATGTATAATAATTTAATAAAAAATAACACATGTACATGTATATATAAAATGACTGATATAGGGCTTGGGACGTTTCTTTTTTGGGTGTGTGTGTGGTAAGAAGTTATATTGTACGTATTACAGGTATAGTCATCATTGGAGAAACAAGATAAAAGAATTATGGCAGGTCATTTGATTGTTCAATATTTACCCTTTATTCATGTCTACCCTTTAATCCTGAAGTAATAATTCCGTCCAAAATCATGTGCATAATTTGTGTTTTTTTTATCATATATATCTTAAGTTAGTAATAGTGGGATAAACGCAAAGGGATAAAAAAAAAATGTGGCAGTTTGTTTAATTGTTCTATGCTTACCCTTAAAAATATGTTTATGTTTACCCTTTATTCTTGAAATAATGATTTCCGTACAAAAATCATGTGCACAATTTGAAGCTTTTTTTTCTTTTTCTTTAATAATCAAAGAGGGTTTTCAACCTGAAATTAAATTGGTTTCAATAAAATAAAGGTTTGACGTGAATCCGTCAAATGATAGGAAGGTTATGATCATTTTGAAATTTCAATATTGTGACGAGGTGCAAGGTGCTCTCCCGTAATTGGGTTGTGTACTGTATGATTCCATAAAAAAGACAAATCAGTTTTTGACGACGGAATGGTATTTTTATAGACGTTTGTGTGTGAAAACGTATTTCTAATGATGTATCAAATGCACAAGTAAAAGGATGCATATGAAAAAAAATTGTACACAACATATGGGAGAGCAACTCGCACGTGCAGACGTCACAAAATCAACATCTTCAAAGATCATTACTTTCTTATCCTTTGGCGGATAATCAAAACTTTACGAATATGTTTCTTTGATGTGTCTGCTTTTATTGAAGCCAACTTAATTTCAGGGTGAACTATCCTTTTAAGTTAATTTGATTACTTACAGTTAGATTCACTGTTACTTCAAGCTCTTGTTCGTCGATAGCTATCAAGTCGTCAGCCAGATTGCGAAGATCTGTCGCCATCGCCTGAAAATTGCAAATGAATAATTTAGAATTATGATGCACAGGTCGATTGGTACCGTTCAATGTTTTATGAGGTTGATATAGATGCAGGGAGAGAACCTTGAGGGTGTACATTAATGAAAGAAAAATGCGCGGGAGAGAAGGAGAGGCAGAGAGAGAGAGAGAGAGGGGGGGGGGCAAGAGAGAGAGAGGAAGACCGACATACAGAGAGGAACAGAGCCCCCCCCCCCCGCCCCCCCCCCCCCCCCCAAAAAAAAAAAGACACACACACGCACACACATACACACACATACACACAACAACAACAACAACAACAACAATAACGATCTATATACATGCACCAGTATCCAGTATGGTATTCTTTCTTCCGAATTGTATAGGCATATGCCAAACGGTACTTAATGCCACAAACGTTATATATATATATATATATATATATATATATATATATATATATATATTGTGAAAGAAATGGATGAAGAGAACAATGGTAGGCGTAGCTTAAATCAAGGTTCCCCAGAGCTATCTACCCTTTGGAAAAATTGGCAATGCCGAAAAAATGTCTCTGCCGGTATAATTTCTCACATTTATATACTTTCTCCCATACGTGTACTGCATCAAAGTAATAGCTTTGATCCAGCTGAGGCATGGCGGCTTGTCATTGTTCAAATCCCAACTACACCCGACAAAGGAAATTATAATTGGTATTGTGTCGAGAATTTGTCAATCTGACGGTCAATCGGATCGGGGTCGCCTTAGCCACTAACCCGTCTCTGTGGTCTAGTGGTTAAGGCACCGGCGTTCAAAGCTGGGGGCCCGGGTTCGATTCCCGGCAGAGACATTTTTTCGGCATTGCCAATTTTTCCAAAGGGTAGATAGCTCTGGGGAACCTTGATTTAAGCTACGCCTACCATTGTTCTCTTCATCCATTTCTTTCACAAAATATTTAAATAAAAGAGTTGCCGAAGCTGTTGTATATGTATAATTTCTCACATTTATATATATACATATATATATATATATATATATATATATATATATATATATATATATATATATATATATATATATATGTTTTTATATGCATACAGAGGGTGCTTGCCCATCTTTCAGCAATAATGACAAAGATTGTTTTTAGCAAACAATTTTAATCACACTTACTGGAAATGACCCATCTACAGCATCAGCAATATCGTTCAGACCTTGACTGAGATTGGTCAGGAGAATCTGGTCCAACCCACTTTGAACCTGCATAAGACGAGATAAAGGTAATTATGATATGATATAAAGGCACTGGTTGGAATTGAATATAAAATATAATAAATAGACCGTCTGGAAGAATACAAATAACTTTGAATAATATATACCTCAGAGACTTGTTTATGTTAATCATTCTGATCACTACAATACATACTATCTAGTTCATCTATAGAACAAAAGAGTTGCATCTTGTATTAGATATTGTTGTTAGTCAAGTTAAGAAAATCGAAAATCAGCAAGCGCGGTCCCTATAAAATCATTTACCTGGCTGACCGCGGTTGAAATATTTTGAGGCGAGAGCTGATTGGTTACTTGGCCCAATAGATCGTCTGCTTCACTGCTTGGGAGAATTTCCATTGACGACACGGTATCGTTGACCGTGTCGAAAAGACTGTCGAAGCTTGGTAACATCTACATACGAAACACGAGAAGATGAAGAAGTTGAATGCCAGCATGGCAACAATTATGAAGGAGGTATATGAGGAAAGACTGAAGACGAAATAGGAACGACAACAATGAATAGAATTAAGAGAAAATAAACAACAAAACGAACAGGAATAAGAAAAAGACGAAAGAAGAGAACAAGAAGGGGAACAACAGCAGAAGGAGAAACAGGGCCGGTGCAAATGAAAGACAGCGATAGAAGGTAGAAAGAGAACAAGAAAAGAAAAATAAGACGAAGAAGAAGAAAATGATGATGATGATGATGATGATGATGATGATGATGATAATGATAATGAAGGTGGTGTTAGTGTTAGTGGTGGTGGTGGTGATGACAATGATGATGATGATCCCGGCTTATAGACAGTTCCAATAATAGCAATGTTTTTTTTTTTGTTTCAATGATAAAAAAAAATCACCCCCACCCCAACACTTTTGGTGGTTAACAATAACATTTTCGGTGGAGGCTTACAATGATAACGTTTTTCGAGATCGTTGTACATCACAGCAGAATGTTGCATCATTAAGGATTCTCCTATTATTTGGTAATGATTTTAAAGTGAGTTCGTTTCCATGGAAACCTACCTCTCTGAGGTCCAGGCTGAGCACGATGTCTAGGAAGCCAGAAGACTCCAAATCCAAGACATTAAATAGCGTCTCATCTTCTTTGCAGTCTCTGTTAAGAAAAAGGGGGGGGGGGGGTGGTTGAAGTGTAATTTGTTAAAAAAAATATATACATTATGGTTGCGCATTCTCGCTTGCGTATGAATAAAACCGTGTGGAAATTTGACAGAAGGCAGTACTTTGAAGTGAATAAAAGAGGAATCTGTGTACTCACTCCAGAATTTGGTAGATGGTAACGTTGAACGTCGCATTTCCAAAAGAGACTTGCTCGGTGAGTGAGACCCCGCCCCACGTGGCTGGATCGTCAACAACCTATGATATTTTATTGAAAGAGAAGTAAGCAGGAAAAAAGTGATTATGATCTATTGCCCTTTCAAGACTGATCCCTTCACCCCTCCATCATCATGATCAGGAATAAATTGTACATTAATTTGTTTTCTGCTGTGTATTATTCGAATGGATCATTCCGACCACCACCGTAATCCTCTTTTAAAGATGTGTCGCTGCTTCATGAAATGGTTGCTTTATATCATTCTTAAAGATTTGGTACATTCGTTGACCATTACAATGAAGTATGAAATAAGTGATTATTATACTTGTCTATTATGTCTATACAAACCGAAGCTATAGAAATATTGCAAAGAGTTTTTTTAAACTTGAAAGACTAGTCAGTATACGCCTTGAGGAGACGAAAAAAAATCCTCCGTTTTCTTTAAATGCACCCCTTATCACTCCACACCCAAACACACACACACACACACACACACACACAATCAAACAGGGGAAAAGAAAAGGTAACAAGTCAGTTAGATGGCTACCTCTCTGATGATTGACATATCAAGGAGCGAATCACAGACGATGGTGAAAGTGGACCCCACGATAAGAGCGATAGCAGCTAGAAGACACAGGAAGAAGGAGACAGAGAAGGACCAGCAGACCGACCTGTGTTACCATGGAAACGGATGAAAAAGAAGAACAATATTGTTATAATCTTTCCCATTACGTTACGACTTTTCATGAATTCTTCTTCTCACTGCAACCTTGTTTGTAAGCATCGTGTTTAGTTATTATTTTGTTGTTTATGTGGCAATAAACTTAAATCAAATTGAGGTCAACATTTTTCTTTATCTGTTTATAGCATCGGCTGAGTCTAATATCAACGAACAACCAGACATTGACGACGGCAATGATGGGGATGACGGCGACGTCAACTCACCCCATTAGCATCCGACCACCGCAGTCGCAGCAGCATCCCCGCTGTTCGCCCGGGCCGTCGCACGACCTCAACCCGCACAACGAGAAGAGTAGGCCGAGTACGGTGATGATGACCGTGAAGGCAAAGACCACCGGCAAACCAGACGTGATGATGTCGCTGCATAGGGAAAGGGAGGGGGAGGCGGCGATTATCGTCTTCATTCGCTTTTCATTTGTCACGACCATGATATAACCTATATTTACATCTATTTATAGAATTTATTTGATATCATCGGATATATAGAGTGATAGATCGAGAGGTAGCTCGAATGATAGCTCGATAGATCGATATATAGACAGGTAGACAGATAAATAGATACGAGAGAACTAATTCGTAGAAAGTCATTCTTTTATTATTTTTTGGAGGCATGATGTTATACGTAAATGACAACCTAAGGTAGATTAAAAGAATGAATGAGGAAAAACAATTACAACAATTAATCTCCATGAAATAATGTCTTGTAGTGTTAGCGTTAATGTTACCATAAGGCAGAACGAAATAAAAACTACATGAATGTGAAGTGATAAGAAGAAATCTCTTACATATGGCTCTGCTGAAGCGAAACTTGAATTGTGTCGCTGACTGTTTCCTTCATTGAATCAAGGTTGAGGTTCTCAAAAATCTGAATATGTGAAACAAATTATTAATTTGTGGTCATTGTAGTCACGGTACAACTTACGAATAATTGCGGGCCCCAATATCACCCCACCCCCTCCCAGAAAAAAGCAACAACAAAAAAAAAGCAAACGAAAAAAAAAACACAAACAGCAACAACAACAAATACTCTGTAGGCATGTACTACAGTATACTGAGTGCAATAAAAACTTGACTATGGATGACAAAGCAAGAGCAAACGCAAAAAGCAGTATTATAATTGCAAGTCGTCTTTATGTACAGTAGTAGTAATAGTGGGCATTATAGCAGTTTATAAGAAGTAGTAGCAACCTACGTCATCGAGCGATGCTGAAGTGCTGTTTAAAAGCTCCTGTATCATCTGTTGGAGCTCGCCTGTGACGTTGTGGATGCCTGGTGAAAAGTGTAAAAGTGTAAAAGGCTTCATATACTAAAAGGTGCATGCAATTAGCTTTACATTTGTCAGTAAGTTGGCTAAGGTATTTAAACCATATTCCTATCACCATGATCACTAGAAGAAGTAGCGTTAGTGACTTTGACAACAATACCAGTACAAATAGAGTATACAAAGGTAGGCCGAGTAACAGTAACATCAATGAAAATCATTATCAAATAAACAGTAATATAAACGAGACATACTTGTGGACAAGTATAAGGTGGTCTGTATTGACAATTTCGTGCACAGACATGGGCTGGTATGCACGGTGACCATCTATTCCAGGTGATCTATTCAATAGAAATCAGAGGCAACGCTCAAAATAACACATAGCACACCTACAACATACTAACATTTTCGAGACTTGCCGAAATGATCACATATTTATGCTAACAGCATGTAAACAATACTCAATGAAGATAAAGGGGCGAGAGGAAAAAAATGGGAAAAATATCTCAAAGAGATTGACAAAGTGAGGGATTGAACAGAAGAAATTCTCAAAAATCACTTCGCAAAATGAATGAAAAATTGAATCTACCTACACCACGATTCGAACAGGGGGCCTCGCGTTCTTAAAACAGCGCCTTACCCGTTGAAGCACAAATCTTCCCATTCACTTAACACGTGCAAGCACAGCTGGAGCTAGAATGATTTATAGTAGACTGTGGGCTACCTAGACCCCCCATCCCTCCCCTTAGCCACAATTTTCTTTTGGGTTTTTATTCTAGCCAGGACCCTCAGCTATCAGAATCTGCCTGTTTGCCATTGTGCTTCTGGTGGGTGTGGCCTACAGAGCCGTTGCCATGGGAACGCATCAGTGAAATATTGGAATTTCAGAAATTGCCATCCTTCTCTCAAATGTTAACACAAAAATATGAAATTAGTGTCTAACTATACATTTTACAGGTTACCCAGTTGATTCTGACAGGAATCTAAGCCATTTAAGGCCACTATCAAGCGTAAAAAATGGTTATTGCCATGGAAACGGTCACAAAAAAATGCATTTTTTAGTAAATATTTCAAATATATGTTAATAGGCAACTCAAAGCCAAATCCCGGGTCCTAAAAGTATAAATATTAAGATATCACATTCATATCAATGAAGACTGAGGTATTTTTAAGTCCGAACAGTCATGCATAAGAGCAAGGTTGCTATGACAACACCATGGTGCAAGAAATACTGAAATTACAGAAAAATAAGAAATTGCCATACATTTATCAAATGGCGACCTAAAAACACAAAATTAGTGTTCAAGTATACATTAATTAAGGTGTCCACTTGATTCAGATTGGAATTTAAGTCATAACAGATCATGAGGATGCCTAAAAATGGTAGTTGCCATGGAAACGATATGAACCAAAAAGGCAATTTTGTTAGAAAACCATACAAATATATGTAGATACACAGCAAAAAACCTAACCCTAGTTTATAGTTTTATGCATATTTAGTTAACAGAATAGTAGCAATCAAGATTAAGTCATTTCTAAGTGATAACTATCACCCATAAGATGACTGCTGCTATGACAACACCATGGTACCAAAAATAATGAACTCACAGAAATATAAGAAAGTGCAATATATTTCTCAAATGGTAACATAAAAACACAATATTAGCGTCTAAGTATACATTTATCAAGGTGCCCAGTTGATTCTGATTAGAATCTAAGTCATGTAAGGTCATGATCATACCTAGAAATCGTTGTTGCCATGGAAACGATATATAAAAAAATATTTTCTTTCAGAAAACCATTAAAATATATGAAATTACGCAGCAAAAACCTAATCCTAGTTTATAGTTTGATGTATATTTAGATGCCACAATAGTAGCAAATCAAGCTTGAGTCATTTCTAAGTGATAACTGTCATTTATAAGATGACTGTTGCTATGACAACGCCATGGTACTGAAAATATTGAACTTTCAGAAATATAAGAAAGTGCCATATATTTCTCAAATGGTAACATAAAAATACAATATTAGCATCTAAGTATATATTTTGCAAGGTGCCCAGTTGATGCTGATTGAAATCTTGATAATTTAAGGTCAAGTTCATGGTCAAAATATGTATATTTCTATGGAAACGATATGAAAAAAGGGTGATTTTAGTGCAAAAAAGGTAGCACAAAACTTAATCCCAGTTGGCAGTATTATGATGGCTTATATTCTCAAATGATATGAATCAATATCATTGAATTCTTAGGTATTTATGGTCATGCCTATCTTGTAATCAATGTGAACTACTTGGTTTTAAGCATACGCAATGTATCATCTCACCCCTTTAGCACCAAAAGACACACTGAAAGTGTATAGAGCTATGCATTCCAAGCTTTCCAGACGAATGCCTTCATGATTTGTTGTAAATTATGGTCCTCGTCATGACAAATATTGATGCTTTAGCAAGAACATAACAAAAATACAAATTATTAGAGAATTTAACCTAGGAAACACCACAAAACATATAAAAAGTAACAAGGTACATGTATATGACTTTTGTAACTGTGCTTCTGATTGTACATAAGATCCCGAAATTCAAGATTGTCGAGGTCATGCATAATTGACAGTTACGATGTCAATACACTGCTGCACACCATTGAATGTATTATGCCAGAATATCATGTATTATGCTACATTAATGTTATATACATACACATATGTAGTTTTATAAACTCAATAGTAAAGTGAAAACATTATACCATACAATTTAATTTCATTGTCACCTTCATCGCTGTCACCATCTACAGACTCTTCCTGCACATTGTAAAGCATGTATCTTAGCATGCTGGACATCCTCATCCTGAGCATGCAACATATATTTACAATGGTGGGATACCATGACAATGGCCTAAAACCAACATCCAAAACCAGTTGAAAAGAAAACACACAGGTAACGAGATACATTCGCCAAGGCGATAAGAAAGCAAAAGAGATGAAAGTGCCTCACATCACCTTGGTATCACTTTGTATGTTCTTAGGATATCAATTTTATATTTGCCGCCATAGTGTTGCCATAGCAACAGTCATTCGAGCTATGACCATTATTACTTAGAAATAATTCGATCATGATTACTACCATTCTGGCACGTAAATATTCATAACACTATAAACTAGGATTACGTTTTAGGCGATGTATTTACATATATTTGAATGCTTTCTAACAAAATTGCCTTTTTGGTTCATATAGTTTCCATGGTAACTACCATTTTTAGTCATCATCGTGATCTGTTATAACTTAAATTCCAATCTGAACCAACTGGGCACCTTAATAAATGTATACTCGAACACTAATTTTGTGCTTTTAGGTCGTCATATGATAGATATATGGCAATTTTATATAGTTCTGTAATTTTACTTTTTCTGGCACCATGGTGATGTCATAGCAACGGTGCTCTTATGCATGATTATTCTCCTTAAAAATACCTCAGTCTTTATTGATCATGAGTCTGATATCTTAATATTTACATTTTTAAAAGCCGGGATTTGGCTTTGAGTTGCCTATTTACATATATGTGAATTGTTAACTAAAAATTCCCTTTTCTGATCGTTTCCAAGGCAATACCCCTTTTTTACGCATGATCTTTTCATTAAATGGCTTAGATTCCTATCAAAATCAACTGTGCAAGTTGTGAAATGTATACTTAGACTCAAATTTTGGTTTTTTATGTTCATATTTTAGAAATATATGGCAATTTTGTAACTTCCTCAAATTCCAAAATTTCATTGACACGTTACCATGGTAACAGCCCTGGAGGCCGCACCCGCCGCCAGTGCAATGGCAAACAGGCAGATTCTGACAGCTGAGGGTCCTGCCTAACATAAAAACATGGTTTAAGATTGTGGCTAAGGGGGGGGGGGGGACCTTTTCAGTTTTCGGCCCATGGCCTACATATATTTGAATGTTTTCCTTACAAAATTGCCTTTTTTATTCACAGCATTTCTATGGCAACAACCATTTTTGGCACAATTGTGATCTCTAATGAATGATTACAATCAGAACCAACTGTGCACTACGGTAAATGTATACCTAGACACATATTTTCTGTTTTTAAGTTACCATATGATAAATATATGACACTTTCTTATAATTCAGTAATTTCGGTATTTTTGACATCATGGTGTTGTCATAGCAATGGTATTTTCTTACACGACAGTTAGTGCATATAAATGACTTAAGCTTTTTTGCAACTATTCTGGCATGTAAGTATTCATCAAACCTTAAAGAAGAACTAGGTTTTGTGTTGTGAATTCACAGATATTTGAATACTTCTCTAACAAAAATGCCTTTTTTACACGTCGTTTCCATGGTAACGACTATTTTAGGTATGATAATGACCTTACATGACTTAGATTCTGATCAGAATCAACAGGGCGCCTTGATAAATGTATACTTAGACGCTAATATTGTGTTTTTATGCTAACATTTGAGAAATAATTGCAACTTTCTTATATTTCTGTAAGTTCAATATTTTTGGTACCATGGTGTTGTCATAGCAACAGTCATCTTATGGGTTACAGTTATCACTTACAAATGACTCAATCTTCATTGCTACTATTCTGGCAACTAAATATTCATAAAACTATAAACTTTGATTAGTTATTTTGCTGTGTATTTACATATATTTGAATAGTTTTCTAACAAAATTGCCTTTTTGGTTCATATCGTTTCCATGGCAACTGCTCTTTTTTGGCATCATCGTGATCTGTTATGACTGAAATTCTAATCTAAATCAACTGGGCACCTTAATAAATGTATAATGTATTTTAGGTCGCCATATGATAAATGTATGGCAATTTCTTATTTTTCTGTAATTTCAGTATTTCGTGCACCATGGTGTTGTCATAGCAACGGTGCTCTTACGCATGACTGTTCGCACTTAAAAATACCTCATTCTTCATCGATATGAGTCTGATATCTTAATATTTACACTTTTTGAAGCGGCGATTTGACTTTCAGTTGCCTATTAGCATATATTTGAAATGTTAACTAAAAAAATGCATTTTTTGTGATCCTTTCCATGGCAATAACCATTTTTTACGCATGATAGTGGCCTTAAATGGCTTAGATTCCTATCAGAATCAACTGGGCAACTTCTGAAACATATACTTAGACACCAATTTTGTCTTAGTATGTTACTATTTAAGAAATATATGCCAATTTTGTAACTTCCTCAAATTCCAAAATTTCACTGACATGTTACCATGGCAACAGCCCTGGAGGCCACACCCACCACCAGCGCAATGGCAAACAGGCAGATTCTGACAGCCGAGGGTCCTGCCTAACATAAAAACATGGTTTGAAATTGTGGCTAAGGGGAGGGACCTTTTCGGTTTCTGGCCCATGGCCTATAGTAAGTCGATATTCAAGCTGAAATTCGGCCATGGTCCCGACACCTGGGGGGCATTTCATCAAAGGACTTGTCGGACGTTTTATCCGACAAACTGTTATAAGCTACTAAAATGCTTGCATCTTATTGGCCGAGAGCAAATATAAACGGAGGTGACGACCCCAAAAGCTAGAAAACTGAGCTACAGCATACTAAATTACAGAATAAAAGATCCAAACATAAGCGACATACCGCTCCTAAAAGATCGTCATGTCAATTCATGATTTCAAATAAGTGAATTTCCCATTGACACTACACGTACATACGACCGATTAATGCCTATAATCAAATTTACACCTTTTTTTTTTTTTTTTTTTTTTTAATGGTATAGAGGGTCTTTCCCATCGCAGTCCGAAGACTGAATTAAGAGGGATGTTACAATGTGAGCCCTGGTCGCTGGATACAAGAACATATCATGCACACGTATGTGCACCATCTCCACTCCCTGGGGAGTATTCCTTGCCCGCTGCACGATATCGGCGCTGGGTCAAGATCATTCACATAATCGTCCACCTCCTACCAGGTACCCATTTATACTCCTGGGTGGAGAGCAGCAATGTGGATGAAGTATCTTGCTGAAGGACACAAGTGCCATGAGTGGGATTGAACCTGGGACCTTGAGGTCTTCAGTCACAGTACACAACCACCACACCATGATACCATGACACCTCCACCTCCATCTCCACCTCCACCTCCACCTTGAAGGCGTATTAAAAATGAAAAATAAAGGCAACCCTACCATAGAGCAATGTCTTAGGCACAACGTACTGAAATTTGGGAGAAAACTGATCAAGAATTACTGAGATACGCAAAAACGAGTAAAAAAGTCCGTGACGTCATACATGAACATTCATTTTTTTTATTCATATGGCAATACCATGACGTCACGATGTACTTAACAGTAAAATGACATATAAAATCACATCTACATTTCATACTCTTTCCGAATATTAAAAAAATGGGGGTCACCGGCCAGTCTGAGGAGCTATGGCCGATTAAAGACAGTCACGTTTTTTGCAATATTTGCACACAAAAGCGTATTGACGCACGCGCAGACTTTCAACTTTGACGTACCCGCACGGCCTTGTTATTGCATAGAAATAGCTCAAAATTGCAGGATGTGATGTTTGTAGTGTCAAAAACATGAAACCAGTGAAAAAACGGAATTTTGAGGCTGCGTACCTGTTACGCACGGAAAATCGCGCGACCACGCGCGCACGCGCAGAAATTGTTGAAATGCCTGAAATGGCCTGAAGCATATGCAAAACAATTTTTAGTTGATTTTGAGCATTTTAAAATTTTGCGCGCGCATTATTGCACTAACGTACGCGAACGCGCGCGTTTTTATTCATTGAAATCAATTGGCACGTCATTAATTTCATGCATATTAAAATTCATTTCATATACATGATTAGTTCTAGAGATATATCCAATAATAGATTTTCATTAAATTGATCGTGCATGACGTCACGATTACGTAATGACCGTGAAATCTAGGAATTGATAGGTTCACATACTTATGCCTATACATGATGAGCATTTGATATAACATGGTACATGCATTGCTGAGATATAGATGACACAAAAAAGTGGGGGGTAATAAAAAGAAGAAAGAAAATTCAAACGAAACGAGACATACTTGTGGACAAGTATAAGGTGGTCTGCATTGGCAAATTTGTGTACAGACATGGTATGGTAAATGCACGGTGACACCATCGTCTTTCCATGGTGGCACGATCTATTTATTAGAAATCAGAGGCAACGCTCAAGAAAACTCATCAAGCCACGTACAATATACTAACATTTTAGAGACTTGACAAATTGGTCACATGTCTCTGCTAATAACATGTAATTAATATCATGTAAGATAAAGGGGCGAGAAGAAGAAAAATGGGAAAGAAAATCTCAAATAAAATGACGATGTGAGGGATTGAACAGAAGAAGGTCGCAAAATAAACATTGCAAAAGGAATGAAAAACTGACCCTACCCACACCAGGATTCGAACCGGGAGCCTCACGTTCTTATAATAAAACGTCGCCTGACCCATTGAGCCACAAATCTTCGCATTCACTTAACACGTAATGCCCAGCAGTGTCTAGAATGATTTAGAAATCGATATTCAAGCTGAAATTTTGCCATGATCCCGATATCTAATGAAAAATGGAGACCACGTCGCCGAAAGCTAGTAGATTAAGCTACAACATACTAAAATTTCAGAGTAAAAGATCGTAACATAGGAAAAGATATAGCTCCTAAAAGATTGTCATGTCATTTCATGATTTCAAATAAATGACCCTCCCATTGACATTACACGTAGAAACGTCCGGCTTTAACATTAATGCCTATGATTATTTACACCTTGAAGACGTTATCAAAATGAAAAATTAAGGTACTCCTGCCATAGAACAATGTCTTAGGCACAACATACTAAAATTTGGGAGAAAATTGATGAAGGATTTCTGAGATATGCAAAAGTGGGTAAAAAAGTTCATGACGTCATAATTGAAAATTCATTTTTCCAATTCATATGGCAATATGATGACGTCACAATGTACTTACCGGTAAAATGGCACATGAAATCACATTTGCATTTCATACTCTTTCGAAATATTAAAAAAAATGGGGGTCACGGGCCATTCTGAAGAGCTATGGCCGATTGAAGACCGTCATATTTTTTGCAATATTTGCACACAAAAACGTATTGACGCACGCACGGACTTTGAACTTTGACGCTCCCGCATGACCTTGTTATTGCATGGAAATGACCCAAAATTGCAGGATGTGATGTTTGTAGTGTCAGAAACATGAAACCATTGAACAAAATGGAATTTTGACGTTTCGTTCGCGTCACGCACGGAAAAACGCGCGAACGCGCGCGCACGCGTGGAAATTTTCGAAATGCTCAAATTGTCCTGAAACATATGCAAAACAATTTTTAGCTGATTTGGAGCATTTTTAAATTTTGCAAGCGCGTTCTTGCACTAACGTACGCGTACGCGCGCGTTTTTATTCATTGAAATTAATTGTCTTGTCATTAATTACATACATGTCAAATATCATTACATAGAGATGACTGGTTTTAGAGCGACATGAAATAATAGATTTTCATCAAATTGCTCGTGCATGACGTCACGATTACGTAATGACATTGAAAATTTTCCTGTAACATGTCCACATATATACCTATACATGGTGAACATTTGATAAAACATGGCCCATGCTTTGTTGAGATATCAATTCACAAAAAATATGAATAAAGATAAATAAATAAATAATAATAAATAATAAAGAAAGAAAATTCCGACGAAAACAAGAGGTGATCTGCCATGGCATGGCAAACCACCTTATTAGAAGGTGATCTGTCGGTTATGACAGACCACCTAATTATCACAGTATGATTACATTCATTATGTAACCCTGATGATAAATATGACTTAATGTTAATATCAAAATATGCAAATAATAAGATGTAATAGTCAATGCATTACCAGATATTGATAGTCTACTCGTGTTCACAATCATTTCCGGAACGTCTTGTAGGCTCCCATTACCCTGTGAAAATACAAATATAGTTGTACAACATATTAATGTATTACTTAACACAAATTGCCATCATGTAAACACAACCATACTGTATTGCGCTTTTAACAACAATAGTAACCTCAATTCTGTTTAAAAGCAAATATTGTCCGGCAAGTAAATAAGGAGCTGCAGAATCATTTGATTGTATGAGGCAGCTAAAATAAAATACCTCCATAAAGAACTAACAAAAATCGTAATTGCAATCTTTGAAATTAGACCAGGAAAGTGCCAAATGTAAAAGTCTGAGAGTGTAGACTATGGATCGAGAACCATTGCAGCGATGTGATTGGCTGTTACGCTGAATGAATGGATGGCACGTCGGCGCGCGTGTGTATTGTACGTTGATTCGACCCGATACACACGAATACACACATGCTTGTGTATAGCACAATAGGGCCACGTTCGCACAATGTATGCGTCATAGAGCTATATATGGTATGCGGACAGAACAAGACTGGACTCAATCCAACGTATTCGATTTGGCGGGAAAATTGACGGCGCGCTCAGACCCTCACGTGGGGACGAACTCATAGGTTCATGCAAGGGCATTTGTTTTCGGCGAAAAATCTCAACCTAAATTCCATATCTTACCCGACAATTTATGATTATTGTGTGAATACATATGTTCATCAATTCAACATGAACAATGCATGTCATCAGTTCAAAGTCCAAAAGATATCTGAGATTATTGCGACCATTGCGTATTTAAGCAGACGACACTGTACATAGAGTTGTGTACAGAGCGAAAAGAATTTGGGGAACGAATCTGGCCTTTTCAACAAACATACTACTAAGAATGCCCGGTTAGCTCAGTCGGTAGAGCATGGGACTCTTAATCCCAGGGTCGTGGGTTCGAGCCCCACATTGGGCGCACTTTTTGAAATTATTTGTCATGATGATCATTTTCATATTCACAATTAAATATCTGCGAAAATTTATTTTGGTTTTTATCTTATTTCATTTGAAATCTAATTTTATCAAGGAAACCGTGATGTGAATTGTAAATGCAAACTTTATTTCAACCCAGGCTACCCCTCATCTTATTTCTAATAATTTATAACTCTACATCAAAAAAATATTTTTGTTGTAGGTCCTACACTTGCCATCAAACGATATTTGAATCAAACCAAGAGATACAATACCATACCGTAACTAATATGGACACGTGAGTGGGCTACAACGGACTTCAGCTTACTTTTAATTGTAATGCTACATTTTCGAATCAAATTAAAGTTACCCATCTTGTGTGTTTGCACGACGGTGCGTGCATAATAATCATTACTTAATATGAATTTGTAAATCATATCGTTTTTTTTTTATTGTGTTTAAAGTGATTTTTTTATAGATATCACATTGCAGTGCTCTATTTCTTGACTAAACAAAAATAGAAAAAATAGGAAGAAAAAAAAAATAGGCATATATTCATAGAGCAAACGGAAGGCTTGATGTTATGTTACAAATATGGGGGGTATTCCGAAAACGAACTTGGGAAAATTGTTATTGTATCTCAGGGACTTAGGAAAAATTTTATCTTTTGGTATTCCGAAAAGCCATCTTACAATAAAAGATAACAATTTTATTCAAATGAGCCAGAGATAAAAAACGAGCCTCCGAGATAAAAATTTTATGCAATTGAGCTAAATCGGTATTCTGAAACGTACTTAGGAAAAAAGTTAGAAAGAAAGATAAAACTGCTCCCAAGCAATTTTATCTCCAGACGTACGCGCCTAGGCCCATAGCATTACGTGCAAAAATCTGTGGATTTTCGGAGGGGGGGGGGGGGGGTATTCCGAAAATCCACAGAGATAAAAATGTTATCTCCCCTAAGATACAATGTCCTTAAATTATTTACCTTTTAGTATTCCGAAAAGCCAACTTACAATGAAAAATATTTTTTTTTATTCAAATGAGCGAGAGATAAAATTTTTATGTAAATGAGCCTCCGAGATAAAATTTTGATGCAAATGATCTCAATCGGTATTCTGAAACGCACTTAGGAAAAAAAAGTTAGGATGAAAGATAAAACTGCTCCCAAGCTATTTTATCTCCAGACCTACGCGCAATAGACATGAAAGATAACATTTTTTCTAAGTCCCTGAGATACAATAACATTTTTCCTAAGTTCGTTTTCGGAATACCGCCCCAGAATTTTAAGTAGGCCTATTGTTACAATAATTTTGTCTTATATATATATATATATATATATATATTGTATAGGTAACCATATCTCACCGTCCGAACCAAGTCTCGGATGGTTGTTAGCGCAGACTGCATCTCGCTTCGCACAGTATCGAGGTCCAGTTGGTCCGTCTCGAGCTGAAACAAAATAATAAAATCATTAATACAAATACTGAAATTGATATTGCCCAAAATTATATTGCGGAGGTATAATAAAAACAAGAAGAATTTTTAAAGAAATGGTTTCGTCTGGGAAATGTGTTTAATAAAAATTTTAGTTGTTCATGTGAAGTACGAATTTTGTCTATACGGGATAGCTTCCTTTGAAAAAATATGCATGATTTATGCATGCTTGTAAATATCGAATTGTTTTGTTATTGAATTTCAAGGTAAAAAGTCCCTGAAGAGGAGAAAATTAATTATAGGCCTATAATATTTAATTTTTTTTTTAATAAACTATGTTCGGCCGTGAACATGTATAAATAATATTTCTCAATGACATTTTTTATTTTCCGCATTTGAATAATGACAATTCAAAACGTTTACTATTGTTTATATTCCACTTTGATATTTAAAAGGGCGGAATAGAGTGAAGAATAGCAAACCTCTACATAGTCTGAGCATGTTTCAAACATAAATGGTGTTGGTGTTTGTTTGTTTGTTTGTTTGTTTGTTTTTTTATTAGAGGATGTTAGGATGGTCCCCTATGTTTCCTTACCGTGCTCAAATCGAAACTGGTATCGAGAATGCTGGGATCGGGAATGGCATCACAGGCCCCAGCCGCATTACGAGGCCCGTCAGCGAGGCAATCGTCTCTTATTGTGGTCAATGTTCCCTTGGCCGTGCTTAAAACGCTTTCAAGCGACTGGCCAGCCGAGACTAAGTCGGCGGTCGTGTTGAGTACAATGTCTAGGGTCGATCCGTCTGCTGTCAGAGATGTTAGACCTGTCGGGAAAGAGAAGAATAGTAATGAATTGCAAGGCATAAGCAGGAGAGAAAGTGAGAAGGGGAGATAAAAGAGAGGAAATAAATAAAGAAAGAATACTGCCGTGTTTTATTTTGAAAGTTGAACACGATCCACATGTACATGTGGGACCTGCAACTCACCTTTTCTTCTTTTTCTGTCTCTTTTTCTGTCATTTACCAGCTTGTAATGAATCCTCACTCCCGGGCCTCACTCTCTCTCTCTCCCACCCAGCCCTATACCCTTTTATATCTTCATGTATGTTGTTTTTCCCCACTTTTCCCACCTTCTTTTGTAAATTTGCGTCTTCTCCCCACCATTTTCATTGATTTAGTTAACCATGTTAATATCTAAAGTTTTTTAGTTATTTGTTTTAGTACTCAAGTGTCTTTGTGTTCTACCTAAAAAGATATTTATTGTATTCATGTTTGTACTACATGTATTAAATCAGACCGGTCGTTTTTAATATGTTATTGCCATGACGGACCTGACTTTAACAAGCTATGCTTTCATAAGGTCTCCTCGTCTTTCTATCTTCTCTCTGATGCAACATTTAAACTTGTTCCATTTTATACTGTTTCTTTATGTACAATGTCACTCGTTGTTAATCTGTAAAATTTTATCTGAAGAAAGACAAATAAACTTGAAATTTGAAACTTGAATAAAACAGAGAGAACAGAGAAAGAACAACTAGGAATGAATAGCAAGGCATAAACAGGAGAGAAAGTAAGAAGCGATAAATGAGAGCAAATCAAAGAAAGAAAGAAAGAAAATAGAGAAAAACAGAGAGAAAGAACAAATAGGAATGAAAAGCAAGGCATTAACAGGAGAGAAAGTGAAAAGGAGAGAGTAAAGAGAGCAATTCAAAAAAGAAAGAAAGAAAGAAGACAATAGAGATATACCCGGATGAACTTACGTTCAAGCCAGGATATTAAAAATATTAGCCTCATCCCACTCCTTGTTTCGTACAGTGCAGTAACACTTTGCTATTTCTTCATTTTCTTTGTTCGTTACATTTGACTTTTTTCACAATGGGCCTAACACATACAATTCCAATTGAGCAACACAAAAGGTTATAGAATATTAGTATGAAATACAGTTTGGCATTCAGTGGTCTTGCCAATCAATGTTTGTTGATGTATGAAGACATTTTGCACGAGATACGAATAGTATCCTGTTTTCTGACAGGATCTGCTGGCTGTTATGGGAGCTGCTGCTGCGTGATAAAATAACATAATGATAAACACATCTTCCAACATGGAAGAAACATAGTCATATATCTGTGTCAATGTTGTCCCGGAATGGGCAATAATTAGGCCTACAGACATCGTATGTAGTGGGCCTATAATTTGATACGATTTCTTTAAAATCTGACTTTTTTTAACTGCTTTAAATATCGAAAGCTTTCTAAATCACAACACCAACTGGCTGACGGGGCAGGGAACATTGCAGGATGAAAAGCAATTTTTAATGTTTTCATTGGTTTTCTAAATTCATATATTTTTTTTAATCTGCCCATTTTCAACCAGTTCTCTCAGTGATCCTCATTTATCAATTTCAATTAAATGATAAATATATATATATATATATATATATATATATATAGTCATCTTACTACAAAGCTCCATTTAGATAAAATTATTAAAAAGAAACAGTGATAAAATAATAACATTAATATATCAAAGATTTTTAAAGATAATCATCATGTTCTTTTTGGTGAAAAAGAAAATGGATGGGTTCTGGGTTAGCTTTTTCATCTCTCACATTTTTTTGTTTTGTTTTGTTCTGCATATGTTTGTGTTTTGTGTGTTATTATGTTTTATATATAAAATCTTTATTCAGATGTATCTTTTAAGGCAAAAAAGAAATGGCATGTATTTACGGTTTTTGATTATTTGTGTACGAATAGTTATGTAACAATGTACATTATTTTCATTCCTTTTTTATAATGATGTTTACTTCATTAGGTATAAGCACTTAATTATGTCATAAGTTTTGTACGGAAAACGAAGTCAAGATGTACATTATTTACATTACTTTAATATATTGATGATTGATGTATATTTAAGTATGTATAACTATTTTATTTACCATGTATGAGAAAATGTATTATTATTTTCTGAATGAAGGCTAAAAAGCATTTTAAAAAAAAATAACATGTGATCATTGATTTTCAGTGCAGCTTAGCTTATGCGGTTCTAGTCATAAGACTATCGCACGCATACAATAACTACCATATTAGGGCATGCCCTGTTTGAATGAACGAATTCCTCACCAAAACTAGTAGACCGCGGGCCGAGGTGCTTTTTTCTTTCGTTTCGTGCCTCAAATCATGTATCTAGCCACAACTTACTCAACTTATGTAAAAAATAATTTTAAAATCATCTGTGAAACTCGTCAGAGACAAAACCTGCACATTAATTTAAAAAAATGAAAAAATCACACAAAACCTGCCAAGATTTTCTAGTTTCATCGGTGGAAAAAAACAATCACATTACCGCACTCATAGCGTGATTTGCGGACTGACTGGCTGATAACCAATCAGGGTCTTTGTTTCATACGCACGAATTTTCGGTCAGCCACACTGCACGGGCACCATGAGCTGAGATTGATGATGGCAACTTCATCTGATGATTCCAGCGCAACGGAGAGTTTCGAGCCCACCGAATCCATTTTTTGTGCTATACATGTCACCAACAATAAGAGCAAAGTCACATCTTTTACTAATAAAAGTCATCAGAAGTGTAGAGAGTGTGCAGCTAAGTGGATCGGCGTGGAAGACTGTGTAGAATGCACAGTTGCCGAGAAGTTTCTCGACCACTTACACAGAAGTGAAGGTGTGGGACCCGGACAAAGTATTCGTGAAGATGCAGCTGCAGTTGACTTTACATCGAGAAGTGGCAGGTAAGTTTCATGAATTCTGATGATAGAGCTGATTTGTTATGAAAAAGAATGCTCCACATATTGCCCTAACTTTCCAAATTTTACTTCAATTACTTCCTGCACATGTAGTAGTACTACTAGTACTAATAGTAGTCTGACTGACAGTGAAGCATTTATGTCGACTTTATGACCATGCTGATGCAGGTCAGATTTTTGTACACTGAACACGATATTAACAAATATCTTTATTTCATGAGTTGATCAATTTTATTGTGAGGTGTCAGACATTAAACGCATTGAATTTGTTGATTGCTCTTGTAGAGTGCTTTCTCATCGTCTCAAAAGTCTCTGAATGTCATGGTGTACATGTATGCACTGTGTGCAATTTACGGTGCAGTGCTTCCAGTGTTTTTGTTTTGTTTAGATGGCTTCAAAAATATTTTGAGACACTGTATTAATAAATTTTCTATGGCTTACACTACTGTTGTATTTTTGAATGAATTTCTTATATGTTTGTACATGTTCTTTCACCAGGAATCACCAAACTGCTCTTGGGGGATACCATGCAGAGTGCTATCTGTGATGTATTGCTTTTGCATATGTCTCATGCATGCCTATATGAGACACCCGCTCAGGAATGCCACCACCAGATTTGTTTATGTAATCCTGCACCCTCACTGATAAGGACCGGAAAGCCCAACTGGCCAGTCCTAATAAAACCTCACTTCTGTCCCGTACACAGCTTGAGTAAGAGGTCCTCCTTGTCTCCTCTCCTCGTGTGTTTGACTGATTGCATGTACGAGAATATCACATGGTGTCAGAAGTCACGAATCTTAATTCTGCTCAAGGAAAATGGCAGGATTAAAGCCTCCAGGTCCATTAAGCTTCCAAGGAAATGTTGCTACCAATTGGAAGGACTGGTTAACGTCATACGAGCTGTATGAAACAGCTACTGAACTGCTGAAAAAAGGAGACGAGGTGCGGTATGCCACGTTTCTTCATGTGGCGGGAGCCACAGCTCAACGCATAGCCAAGACGTTCGAATTCACGTCGGAAGAAAGCGGAAAAGTCAACGCCCTGAAAAAGAAGTTTGCTGCCTACTGCCAGCCGAGGAAAAACTTATCAGTTCTGCGATACATGTTCAATTCAAGGAACCAACGAGCCGATGAAAGTTTTAGCGCTTACTTCACCGACTTAAAAGCACTGGCAGGAGACTGTGAATTCAAAACTCTCGAAGACGAGATGTTAAGAGACAGAATTGTATGTGGAATACATGAGCATGCATTACGAGAGCAACTTCTACAAATCGAAAGCCTAAGTCTGCAGAAATGCATAGACACATGCACCATCAGAGAGAGCAGCGCCCAGCAAATGGAGCAGCTACGAAACGGCGCAGGAGCTGATATTCATTATATTAAAGAACGATCCCGACCACGACCACGACCAGACAGTACCCCAAACGACCGCAGCCGCAACGACCGCCCATTCACATCCCAATCACATAACGCTGACAAGACCTGTGTGAATTGCACATATGTGCACCGTTGGCCAGACTATTGCCCTGCCGCAAAGGCAAGGTGCAGAAACTGCGGGATGATGGGACATTTCGAAAAATCAACACGATGTCGGAGAAAGCATACCGTCACCAGCCAACCGACTCGACGAGACAACCGCAGAGATGATCTCCGAGGAGATCGTGGATACGACCGCCGATACGACCGCCGGAACGACCAGCGTGAAGTCAAGGACATTGGCGCAGACGACACGCAATACTCAGACGACGACACCGACCGAGCCAACGATGACGAGCATCGCCACGTATTCATCGACTTAGTGGTCGATAATGTGGACGCAATGGAGTGGACGAGACAATGTATGATTGATGGACTGAACGTCAAATTCAAATTGGACACGGGAGCCCAGGTCAACATTTTACCTGAGGAAATCTTCCACAAGACAAAACTGAGTTTGGATAAATCTAACATTACTCTTCGATCATACTCAGGTCATGCAATGAAACCCCTAGGACAGACAAAGTGCAACGTGATGGTCGGTAAGTCTGAATATTTTCTCACTTTTCAAGTGGTTGGAGGTGGTGTAAAACCAATTCTTGGGATGAGAGCTTGTGAGCGCATGAAGTTGATAAAGAGATGCATGATTGATGACGTGGCAAACGCAGCACAGCAAAATGCGCCTCGCACAAGCGACCCCAAAATGGCGACGGCGAGGCCCCCACCCCAATCCCGAACCCCAATGTCTCGCGCAAGCGCAGAAAGCGCAGCTAAACGCGACCCCACCGGGGGGATGAGCGATCCGCTAGATGCTCATGCTGATCTGTTCGCCGGTCTTGGCCGATTACGCAATCACGAGTACGATATATCCGTCAGAGATGACGTTGCACCCGTGAAGTGCCCGCCTCGTTCGATACCACACACATTGCGCGACAAAGTGAAAGCCGAACTCGAGCGCATGGAATCGATGGGGGTAATTGAGCGAGTAGATGGCCCCACCGACTGGGTAAGCGCGATGACTGTAGTCCACAAGCCGGATGGACGAGTCAGAATTTGCCTAGACCCCCGCGGGTTGAATACGGCAATCCGAAGAGAGCATTACCCAATGCCTACTTTCGAGCAAATTTCCGCACGCATGCCTAATGCTCGAGTATTCTCGAAATTCGATGCCACAAGTGGGTATTGGCAATTACCACTGACAAACAAAAGCTCATTTCTCACGACATTCAACACCCAGTTCGGCCGTTATCGATACAAGGTAATGCCATTCGGCATCTCGTCGGCCAGCGAGATATGGCAACGCGCTATGATAGATGAGTTTGGCCAGCTGGAGGGTGTTGAAGTAGTCGCAGATGACATTCTGATATGGGGCGAAAATGTTACGCAACACGACGCCCGTCTGGCTGCTCTTCTTGATAAGGTCCGTTCGAGTGGCCTGAAACTGAACAAGTCAAAGTCAATCATCCGCGCGAGCGAACTCGAGTACGTAGGCCATGTAATCAGTAGCGATGGCGTAAAACCCAGCAATGACAGAATCGAAGCGATTTCAAAGCTACCATATCCAGAGTCTAGAAAGGAAGTTGAAACCTTCCTTGGAATGGTCACCTACCTGGGAAAATTCATCCCTAACCTATCAGATGTAACTTCACCCCTACGTGAACTGACGAAAAAAGATGTTGCCTGGCACTGGGAGCCTGAGCACGCCCGCGCCGTAGATTCATTAAAGAACATGATCACATCTGCGCCTGTACTAAAACTCTATGATGCAACGAAGCCGGTTGCCCTAGCAACAGACGCATCCAATGCCGGATTTGGAGCCGTGCTCATGCAAGATAACAATCCGATCGCCTATGCTTCGCGACGAGTCAACGATGCCGAGAGCAACTATGCACCAATAGAAAAGGAGATGTGTGCCATACTATTCGCGTGTAATAGATTCCATGACTATGTGTACGGACAACGAGTAACGATACACACCGATCACAAGCCGCTGATTGGCATAGCCGCAAAGCCGCTACACAAGTTAAGCCCTCGTCTACAGCGCATGCGCCTACATCTACTGGCTTACGACATCCAGCTCCACTGGAAGCCTGGGAAAGAGATGTTCGTACCGGACGCTTTAAGCCGCTTGCTGCCAGCGAGCACTCAGCGCGTGCAAACAGAGCCTCTTATCAAAGTAGAGATCGACACAGTCGAAAGCGCTATGCATATGTCCTCTCGCAGATTAGAGCAATTCAGGAAAGAGACTGAACGCGACCCTGTTCTCAGTAAGATTCGCGCGTGCATACGCAGTGAATGGCCGGAAGATAAGAGAGAAATGCCGCATGAATTGAAGCCCTATCATTCATTTCGCGATGAACTGGTAGAAGTGGATGGACTAATAATGAAGGACACGAGAATAGTAGTCCCCACAAGTCTACAAAAGGAAATGCTGAACATCCTCCATGAATCTCACATAGGGGTAGTCAAACTCAAAATGAGAGCCCGGAATATCTTCTTTTGGCCAGGAATGAATGCTCAAATCGAAGACAAAGTTGCACGGTGTGCAACCTGCCAAATAACTAGAAACAAACAGCAATCTGAGCCTCTCATCCCACATGAGATACCGGACAGACCATGGTCCAAATTGGGAATAGACATATTTCATCTTGATGGGATCAATTACCTGCTAGCTGTAGACTACTACTCCAAATTCCCCGAAGTCCAAGCCCTACAAGAAATGACAGCATATCATGTCATAAATGAGCTCAAAAATATGTTTGCCCGCAACGGAAGCCCCGACGAAATAATCACAGACAATGCCAGACAGTTTGCCTGTGCGGAATTCGAAACGTTCACACGGGAATGGGAAATCGAACACAAAACATCTAGCCCGATCTACCCACAAAGCAATGGGCAAGCAGAAAGACATGTTCAGACGGTGAAAACCCTCATGAAGCGAGCAAAGATGAGCAACTGCGACCCGATGTATGCTCTACTAGAGTATAGGAACACACCGATAGACGGCT
Organism: Arbacia lixula; assembly: GCA_963669155.1. Classification (NCBI taxonomy): domain Eukaryota; kingdom Metazoa; phylum Echinodermata; class Echinoidea; order Arbacioida; family Arbaciidae; genus Arbacia; species Arbacia lixula. Next base: position 11,266,284 of record OZ022584.1, read on the forward strand.
TAGATGGGTATGCCCCTGCTCAACTTCTCAATGGACGGCTATTGAGGAGTCGTGTGCCCACCCCGCTAACCCTCCTCAAACCCCACATCGTGCCCCCCATGCACGACAACCTCGTGGCTCGGCAGAAACTACAGCAAAAACACTTCAATGCGAGAGCGCACCCCACCCCCCTTTCCCCGCTGCCAACCAACCAAGAGGTAGTTTTTCGCGCCAATGCTAACTCGTGGAAAACCGGCCACGTTGCAAAGTCCGCCCATGCGCCCCGCAGCTACGTGGTAAGGAACGAGCAAGGCCGCGAATACAGACGAAATCGGAAAGACATCCGACCCATTCCTCCCCCACCCCCTCCCGCACCCCAGCCAGCCCCAGCGAACATCATGCGTGTCCCCGCTGCTGCGAACGCGCCACGTCACATTCGCTCTCAACCACAACGTTATCGCACAATCACGCTCTCTCAACCAACGACCACTCGAAGTGGGAGAGTATCCAGCCCACCAAAACGTCTTGACTTGTCTTAATTAGCAAGTAATTGTAATGTAATTGTAATGTAATGCATTGTAATTAATACACACCCTATGGTTTTGTAAAATAGCTTATGACTGCAAGTATTCTGAAAAGAAACATCATACATTTTATTATTTGTTTACTTCCTATACTGACTTTTTAGCCCCTCCACTTTTCTATCTAATTTTAATTCCTATCTATTTTTCTAATTGTCTTAATCTCTGTTATTCATGAGTACACACAAATTACCTTGTGCTGATAATGTTCACCTAATTGATGCATTGACTATCTACTATCATTAGACATTATACATATATATGTATGCCATTTTATTGTTTTCCTCTCACATTCTGGCCCATATTAAACAAACAAAACAAAAGCAACAAATAATAACAAGTTGTATCGATAATAATTCATGTACATGTAATATAAAATCCAGCAGATCACACATTTTGTGATATTTAATGCTGATAACTAATAATTATGTTATCATATTTCAACTATCACTCGCATTTATGATTTCTTCACAAAATATCATATGAAAACAAGTGACACACTGTGAAGATTGAATATCACTATCATTGATTAGCTGATTGATTGAAAGATGTAATGTATTATATATGATTAAATTTGTGCAATCGTATTTCAATGTATATAAATATTGAGTGGAAAGACACCACAAACGAAAAAAAAATGAATAAAAGATGGTTAAAATATATCTGTATATTATGATGAAAGTGGAAAGAGAACCACAAACAAAAACATGAAACTGATTATTTTGTAACGAAACTAAGCAAGAAGTAAGACATAAACCTGAATGCACTGAACAAGAAAACACTAGAAAAATTGCACCATTATGATCATGAAGTTTTGGAAAATGCTTTGGCTTATTTGTTTGATATTAATGATCAAAATAATATGGTTTTGGAAAATGTCCATCGATTATGATTAATCGTTTCATTTATAACGTAGCAGTCACCTGTATTCATCCTATCACCTATGTAACATTGTAATAAATGTAATGACTAAAATAATGATTTTGTTAAGTCAGTTAAGACCTCCATAATTAAGTTATGTCTCACAATAATTACTTCCATTAAAGGGGAAGATGTGATGTATTGCTTTTGCATATGTCTCATGCATGCCTATATGAGACACCCGCTCAGGAATGCCACCACCAGATTTGTTTATGTAATCCTGCACCCTCACTGATAAGGACCGGAAAGCCCAACTGGCCAGTCCTAATAAAACCTCACTTCTGTCCCGTACACAGCTTGAGTAAGAGGTCCTCCTTGTCTCCTCTCCTCGTGTGTTTGACTGATTGCATGTACGAGAATATCACACTATCGACACTTCTGCAACATAACCACGATCAGCAGGGCATTAGCAAGATTTCAGAAGAAGAAAGGTAATCATACAAAATAAGGCCCTTGTTAACTTGTCGAACTAGGCTGGCATTCACATTTATTTATTCCTTTCTATTTTTTTTAGGAAATATAGTCATATATATATATGTACATTTCCCGAATCAATGATGGAAGAAATGGAGGACTAAAGCAAAAAACCACGAAGAATTTATGTCAAGAAAAAACTGGCATGACCAAAAAGTGGGTCAACTCGTAAGAATGGAACGGGATTGCCGTGAACATGGGAAATCTACGATCAGAAATGGACCTTTTTTCTCTCATTTGTTAGAGTTTTTCCTAATTCTTTGGTATACATGATGTGAAATATACATTTTTCGAACCATTTATGAAAGAAAATCAGGTATAAAGCTAAACAATTGTGAGAATTCGTGAGTTGGTCATGGTGCGAGTTGGTCGTGGTGCGAGCTGACATGGAGTACAATTTGCATTACATGTAAATAGATGAATTTGTGTTCATGCAGATGAAAACAGCAGCAGGTGTACAGTTGTCCACCGTCTACAGATGCATTTTCCATCAGTCTCAAAAGAGAAAGTAACTTGTAATCTATATTTGCTACAGTTTTGTAATTGGAGTTACATGTACCATAGCATCAATTCCAGTGATTTCTCTGTCTTTTCTTCTTCTTTTTTTTAGGGGGTGGAGGGGGGGGGGGGTGGGGAGAGGGTGTGGTGATTATTAAATGAAGGTGTATAAAAGCTACTAGTACATTACCGACAGTACCTTTGCCATGCATGTTGAGTTTCCTGTGTAAAATAAATAAAATAATGGTTTATTTTATACAAGAAATGACTTTTGGGAAATTAGTTTTATTCTGTGCTGTATTTTTACCCATGCTTTTTTTTTTCTTCATCTTTTTCTTCCTTTTCCTTTTCTGTTTGTAATTCCCTCAGATGCTGAGAAGGACCAGTCATTGGCTCAGGAACCCCAGGAAGAGTCAACTGGTGAGGATGCCCCTCCACCCAAGAGACTGCTTCGGTCAAGCACCGCCGATCATCTGCATCGACCTTCTACCAGCCAGGACTTTGACAGGCCGCATGTACTACCTGTTCAATGCATCATATGTAAAGGAACTAAGTATGTACGTGAGCAGTCTACTGCCAAACGAAAAGTAGAAAGATTAGTTCTGTCCGAAAGAAAAGATGGGGGGTATCTGTTAGATGCTGCTTTGTTAAAGCAAGATGAAAAGATGCTTCTAAACATACAGGGGAAAGATCTTGTTGCTATAGAAGTCAGGTACCATAAATCATGCTACTACCACTATACCAAAGTTGTGCGCGTGTCAAAAGCTAGCAAGCCTGATTCTCAACCAACCGCCATATATGAGAAGTCATACACTAGTTTCTGCAAGAAGATCATTGAAGGCAGAATAATGAAAAACATGGAGATACTCCGCCTGACCAAACTCAACAAACTCTTCATTAAAGAAGTCAGAGAAGTTGAAGGATTGGATGCCTCCTCATTCAAGACCTACAGATTGAAAGCAAGACTGAAATCTTCTTACCCTGCTCTTTGCTTCGTTAGCCCCTCTAGAAAGGTGGAAAGTGACATTGTTTTCACTGAGAATCTGTCGGTGGAGGAAGTCGTAGAGGATGTGGTCAGAGACTTTACGAGTGAAGAGAGTGAGAGTAGCGAACTTGAGAATGATGGCCATCCACATCAGGAGTTGTCCGGAGCTCATCATCTCCGAGATATGTTTCATGCTGCCCAGGTTGTGAAACAGAGCATCGTTACGGCATCCAACCCAATTGAGTGGCCTCCCACTGCTGATGACTCGACTTTAGACAAAGCAGATGAAATTGTGCCTACGGAACTTTATAATTTCATTGCATGGACAACGGGGGCAAGTTCCGATCCAAGAGCCTCCAGAAAGGTTGAGGTGCCTGATGAACTCCATCCCCGTATACTTTCAGTTGCCCAGGATATCATGTTCTTGAAAGCAAAAGGAAGGATCCTTCTTCCCAAACATTCCTCCCTCTCGATGGCAGTTCGTCACTTAACAGGATCTGCTAAGCTGATTGGTCTGCTGAATGGATTTGGCCATTGCTCTTCCAATTCTTTTGCTTTGGAACATGATACTGCATTGGCAAAGAGGCAGATTGAACAGGGCATTGACGCACTTCCATCTGGAAAAAGCAACACTTTCACAACTCTAGTGTGGGACAATAACGACTTTGGTGAGGAAACAGTTAGTGGGAAAGGAACCACCCACAATACTAATGGTATTCTCATACAGTTCCATCCATCTCCAACTTCAGAACCAACCTCACATTCATCAGATGGTGGACAAACGGGCAGAGACAGACGTCGCTCAGTGCCACCCCCTTCTCCAAACATCAAGAAGTATTTTGGAAGCAAGAGGATTGGGCCTACGGCTTGTGGAGAAAGTGTAGATCTTCAGGAAAGACGGTGTCGAGCAGTCCAAATCCTGCCCAGAAAGCTTGATCTAGCTCTTCGTGTGATGAAATTGGGGGATACATCAGAACAAATTTTCCCCGGCTGGACGGGCTGCAACACCTTACTACAGACCCAAGTTCCAGGAATGAGCAGCGTCACGTACCTTCCCATCATCGATGCAAGTCCAACTGAATATGATACAGTGTATACGATTCTTGAGAGATCTTTGCAATATGCAGATAACCTGAAGCAAGAAGAGGTAGCTGTCGTGTTTGACCAAGCCATTTATGCGAAAGCCCAGCAAATCAGGTGGAATAATGAGAGATTCTCTAAGCGAATAGTCATTCGCCTTGGTGCATTTCACACGTCCATGGCCATGCTATCCTGCATTGGCAAACGCTTCAGGGATGCAGGACTGGAGACTTTGGTTGTAGAATCAGGGATCATTGCCTTAGGATCTTTGAATGGGGTAATGAATGGCCACCATTACAACAGAAGCATCCGTGTTCACAAATGTGTAGCAGAGGCAATGGAGCGCCTGAGGTGGCAGAGCTTCCTTGACTCATTGTCAGAAGTCGAGAGACTGCAGGCTCAAGAGGTAGTGAATCAGTTGAGTTCAGCTTTTCCTGAAGAGGCATTCGTAGAACTTGCAACATCCAATGAGTTTGACAAAATTGTTTCATTGTATGATGACTTTGTGACTCATCAGGGGGAGAAGTATCCTACTTTCCGTGTATGGTCATCTTACATAGAAATGGTTCAAGTGATGCTTCTTTTCATTCGAGCGACCAGAGAGGGAAATTGGAACTTGCATCTGTCTGCAGTGAGGTCATTTCTGCCATGGCTCTTTGCATACAATCATATCAATTACGCTCGTTACCTACCTGCCTACTGGCTTGAAATGTGTCAACTCTCCTCAACCCATCCAGCAGTCCATGAAGAATTCATGAAGGGCCACTTTGCAGTTCAGAGGCAGACTGATCATGGATTTTCAAAGGTAGCATGTGACCAAACGATTGAACAAACATGCAATCGAGACACCAAAACAAAGGGAGGCATGGTTGGTTTCACTACACAGAAAGGGGCAGTGTCCAGATGGATCTTGTCACAACCAGAAAGAGCAGCAATTACAAAGAGTTGTGAGGAAATGGCTGGCAAGACTGAGAGGACAAGCTCCCGCAAGGATTTGGAACAATCTCGCATTCAGAGGGATGAAGAGAGTGTTTGCAATGTGAAAGCAGTACTTGAAGCAATGATCAATCCATTTGAAGAGACCGATGATACTTTGCTTCATATATCATCTGGCGCTGTGGCATCAAAGGACATTTGTGATGATTATCTCAGTGCGAGAGAGAGGGGAGATACAGCCTTCATGCAATATAGCAAGGAACGTCTTCAAGGCGAGGATGATATGTTCAAGACACTCAAATTAGTCAGAGTCAAGACCTTCCAGTCTATGAATAAGACTTCTCGATCGAAAGTGAAAGGAAAGGAAATGGTATTGAAGGCTGACAGAAATCTCTTCCAAAGGCTTGTCATCATCGGAAATGTTCGTCAGCTTGATATCCACCACATGCTGACATACAACTTGGGTCCCCTGCCCCTTTCGATTGCTAATCCGGATGGATCACTAGCCAAGACAGCCAAATCAACATTGCTCCATTGCATTGAAACTCACGTACAGCCATCTCCACAAGCTGATATTCTGCCAGGGAGCGTTTGGATTATTGATGGTATGGCGATGATACAAGAAATGTCCCCCAAAAGTATTCCATCAACATTTGGGAAATTGGCTGAATTCCTTCTCAGACAATTAGTCGAGCTGGCTCTCAGTGTGCGCAGCGATGTTATCCACTTTGTAGTTGATACCTACAGGAAAGAAAGTATCAAGAATGCTGAAAGAGGAAGACGCTCAACCAGTGGAAGTGTCATCACCAGAATCTTCAGCAAAGAACAGCAGGTACCACATCAGTGGAAGAAGTTCCTTGCGTGTGGGGAAAATAAGTCAGAGCTGATCAGATTTCTCTTTCAGACATGGAGCAAATTGCCATCTAGCATTCTGAAGAATGTCACCGTGTTTGCTGCTCATGATTCGGAGTGCCATGAATTAACAAGAGAGGACGAGCAGATAAATGCTCGCTTGGTACCAGAATTAGCTTGCAACCATGAAGAAGCTGATACCAGACTCTTTCTTCATTGCAGCTATGCTGCTATACACCAGCCCTCATGCTCTTCAGGCCCACGCCCTGTCCTCATCAAGAGTCCAGACACTGACGTTTTCATCATTGGCATTGCTATGGCAGCACAAATTGAAGCAGAAGTGCTTTTTCACACAGGAAGAGGCAATAGTAGAAGAACTTTGAGCCTGTCAAAGATAAGTCAGCATCTAGGGCCGGAAGTAAGCAGAGCTTTGATACCCTTCCATTGTTTCACAGGTTGTGATACAGTAAGCTCATTTCATGGAAAGTCGAAATCCAAAGCTTTCAAGCTGCTTGTGAGTGACAGTGAAACTCATGCCGTGTTTCATGAGATTGGAACTTCATTTGTTGTCACTGATGAGTTAATCAGAAATGCAGAGAAGTTTGTGTGCAAGTTGTATGGGCAAACCTGTGATGCAGTAAATGAAGCTAGATATAAGCTATTCATGTTAACGAAATCAGAAATGCAACTTCTTCCCACAGCAGATGCTCTCAAAAAGCACCTAATGAGGGCAAACTATCAAGCTGCTATTCATCTGAAATGCCTTGAACAGTTCCCAGAATGTCCTAGTCCAAATGGTCATGGGTGGAAGCTCATGGACAATGAGCTAACTATTGACTGGGGTGATTTACCCCCAGCTCCCAGCAGCTTGCTGGAATTGACAAACTGCTCATGTAAGAAAACTAGCTGTGAGAAATCAGCTTCTGGGAAAGGACGTTGCTCATGTCAGCAGCATGGTGTTCCATGTACAGAGTTATGTAGATGTGCCAACTGCAAAAATTCAATCTCTGCACAGGATCCTGAATCAGATGAAGAAGATTCAGATGGGGAGTAAGAGTAGTGGAAGTGGGGAGTAAGAGTAGCGGAAGTGAAAATTCATATATTAAATGAGTCATCCTTTTTTTTTTATTGAAATATGATTCGGTTTTCAATATTTTGATCATAGCATGCTTCTTTATGAAGTTATAGCAAAAATTAAAATAAAGACATACATGGGAAGAAACTTGTGTAACTACATGTAATGACACTTTTCTCAAAATCATAAACGCACCAACTTTTCACTTTTACATGTCTTTTACGGTCTATTCAGTATGAAACAGCTGGTATTCACAATGCAATTTTGGTCCTTTCTCATTACTCTAATTTACCTTAAATGCAATTCCTCTGTAAATAAGGGCAATTTTGTTTTGTTTATAAATGTCTCTTATAAAGTTCTTGTAAGTCACTGTTAGCTCATATTATTCTCATGTGCAGTGCTACAAGAAGCAAAAATGAAGTTTTGCTTCTGCATACATGTATGTATGGGGAGAGTTCTAAAAAACAATTTACCAAACTGGAAACAAAGGAAGCTTTTAACACTACATTTAAAGATTGTCCGTCCCTTTTGCAAGCTTAAAATTTGAAATCGTCTATCACGATCGTAAATTTAAGAAAGTGTGATTCAAGATCATTTCTAAGAATATAGCAGGTTGAAGCTTTCTGTATATGTAAAAAATTTCAGCCGTTAAATTCAAACCGACTTTTTTCGTACTACGAAAAAAGTATTAGTCTTTGTTACAGTATCTATGTGGTTATTATGCATGTGTGAAATCCTCATTTTATGAGTAACTACCAAACTTTTGAGATGATTCCTTCCATAGAACAATTTTTTTCATAATGCGTTTTTTAATTTGATAAACAGATTAATCAATAAAGCACATATTTCAACAAAAACTGCTAAGAGCCTGAGGTAAAGACTATTAATCAGACGTTGTTTACGTGCATTATTTGAATGTTACACTACATGTACGTATCAGTTTCACATTATTAATATACATTGTGAATATAGAGCTTGCTAACACTTCCCTATATGTTTTGCCAATGTTTCGATGGTTTTGTGGTGATCTGAAAAAGGGACTAGCTGTCTTTCAAATTAGGTACTTAAGTAGCAATAAATATCAGTTATAAGCTGTGTCAGATTGAAAAAAAAAATCTTTTGTAATACACATCAAGCTAAGCTGCATGTTTTATCCTTTGGGTGAAAAGCAAACAAACTCATTATGCTTTTTACTGCTTATTATGTATTACACGTATTTTTATGCCTCCGCCACAGAGTGGCTGGAGGCATTATGTTTTCGGGTGTCTTTACGTCCGTCCGTAAGTCTCGTTCTCTTTATTGCATCTCAAGAACCGACCAGTGGAGGCTCATCATGGGGTTACGATGAAGTGATTAAATGTTGAGGTCATGAGTTTAAAGGTGAATATCACAGAGTTCATATATCCAAAAACAGATTGATGGGTTCTCACAAATTACATATGATTTGAAATTGCATTACGGCAGAGGCATAATTTCGACTGCGCAGTTGAAAGATCCATCAAGTTAGAACATGTGATTTGCAATAAACTGTTATTTATTTTAAAATAAAAAGGAAGAAGAAAAAACTTCATAACAGTCATGTAGGTTGCTATGTATCCAACCATTCTTATAACTAAAATTTTCACCACAAGCCTTTGTCTTCTTTAGTATTCACTTCACGCAATGTTTGGGTCTTCTTCGGTGTTCTGCATAACAATGAAGAAGAGCGAAGGTTGAGGCAGAAAGTTGTAATAACTAAAAAAAAAAAATGACTGTTTTGAAGATTTTTCTTCTTGTTTAAATGAGTTATAGGCTCGACATATTTTACCGCAAGTTATTTTGACCCTGTCTCTCATTTAATAAAATGAGAATAGATACACCTGTATTGGCAAAGTGAGATACATGTACATGTACATCTGTGCAATTCAACAATGATTGTTTAATAGAATATTGTACACCTACATTCAGTGTTACATTATGAAGCAGACCATTATAGTTTATGTTTTCATGTAACAACATGCAAAGTTTTAAATCTTAACAGTGAAGAATTACAAAAATGTGTATGTGTACAGGTAAATACATGTATATTTCATTTTCATGCTATCAAACTGTATGTTGTTTTGTAGATATGTTTACTGTGGAAATTCTATCTGAGCAAATGGCTCTGAATCAGTTTCATGAGATTTGATTGTGGAGTAAGCACTTAACAATGCAATTACTTTTCTTGTAGAATGAAGGAAGAACAGATGTTGCCCAATTTGACTACAGTATGTACAATTTCACGGAGAAAAAAAATATGTACTCTCAATATTCATTTTCACATTCCTCGTGAGCCATTACAGTATGTCTAATTGTAAGTTATGAAAGGCAAATGTACAATGAAGAGAAAATGTGTATTATGTGCTGTAAAGAAATTACGTTATCTTTTATGTGTGTTCATTGCAGAAATTCTACCTCTAGAAAGGAGACTGATATCACTTCACAAATACAGAATCGTATGGTTCTATGGGGCTTTTAAAAAGCTTTGTGAGATGCACTTGTAATATTCCACATTTATCTCATGATTATTGCAATAGTGATGACTATTTTCTTTTCTTCCCAACAGTGAGTCTACTTCACACTATGCATAACTTCAACTACTTCGTATTCCCTTATACCGAAAGTTCCAGTGTACAGCAGTGTATCTTACATATGAAAGACAATAACTGGTAACTGAATGTGAAATTTCTGTCTTCTGACAACCGATTGAAAGATAGCCATGTCAATCACTTTGGTGTGAAAATTAAAAGCATTGTCTGGATGAACTGTATATCTTTTGTAATGTATTTATACACTGTATAATTCATTCCTGATTGTGTGTGTGATGTTGCATGTTTGTGACAGTGAGAGTAGGAGGATGGGCCTTCAGTTCCTGTGTGTAGTCATTCTTAAAAATGAAATGAAATCCTGAAACTTTAAAGACCAAGCCACTTAAATTGACACCATCATAACACATCAAATGAAAAAGACAAAAACAAAGACTTCCACACTAACTGATACATGCATCAAAAGTGCACAGATGAGATGATAGAAAAGGCCTATGGCAACATAAGGTATGTAGACAGTCATTGTACCCTTTGGCACAAAACACCGAGTGTGTGTGTGTGTGGGTGGATGTATCAGTGTGTGTTTTGTTTTTCGGGGGGGGGGGGGGGGCTGGGGTGTAATTGCTGAGATGCTAAGTTGTTACACGGCCTGGATACAGGTCTTATAAAACCATATAAATGGGCACAAATTGGTTCACCCACAACAAATTCTCTTTATTCACTTATCATTAGTTGGGGGCGGGGGGGGGGGGGGGGGGGGAATGGGGGGGATGTAAATCGAATGAAAGTCCATCCTGAAGTTAGAGTTCATGTGGAAAGGAAAACAAAGAGGGTACATGTATCCAGGATACGTTATCAACATGTTTTTGTCAATGATTAATCATAAAATCAAGAAATTCATAGCTTTCATATTTACAATTTAATTAGGAATAAGAGTGTTAACCCTTTAAATTGTTAGTACACTGTACATTCCGTCCACGACAGTGCGGGAAACACACACGTACCTCTAAAGCAAGTCTTTTATGAAGTTTTATCTAACAGTAACCCATAGAGGCAGTACAGGTATAACAGCTTGAACACAAGAGGGCGCTGTAGATTTTAACATTTGAATAATTAATTAATGTGCAACTTTTGACACTGACGAGTTATGAATTCATGATCAGTGATTTTTTCTTTAAAATGTGACAAAAATTCAGGTAGATACAAGAGTTGGGTCACGAAAATGACAAACGAGACACATATTCAATGTATGGCCCGCGGTCTATAGCGTAGTTTACAGACACACAAAGCTCGTCAGTCATTAATGCATTTAAAACTGCAAAAACTAGCTCCATTTCAGAAACTCCTTGAAAGTTTGCCCCCAAATGATCCACATTTGGAGTAATTGGTGATTAAATCACAAATCTTCAAAATGTTTGGTCCAAACACTCTGAGGATTTGTGATTTAATCACTAATTATTCCAATTGTTGATCATTTGAGGGCAAATAACTCTCAGCAAGGTTCTAAAATGGACAATACATGAATTTAAGACCATTGGCAAGCAGATTGCTCACGATCACCCTCTTGAAGGCTTTTTGTCTTCCCAGTACAGTATATTCTCTTTTATATGAACACCATATCCTACATACAGACAAATCTAAAAAAGAAAAGAAAAATACAAATCTTGTTGTGAAACATATATTCACTCTAACATCATGTGGTGTTGATTTGATGCTAATGCAAGTGACACATTTTACTCATTTGCAAGAATGGGCCCTTTTGTTTCTTGTTCTCTTTTGTGAAAATAGGGCAGTATACCCCTGCATCATGCATCATGCTTTCAGAGCAAACTAGCACCACCACTCTCATTCCTTCCTTCTCTTTATGGTGATGTGATATACCAGTAGTGGTTGGAAACTGTGATGGAAGACCTTGAGGTCGGAGGCTCAAGCCCACCCATGGCACTTGTGTCCTTCAGCAAGCTATCAACATTGCTGCTCTCAACCCAGGAGTATAAATGGGTACGTGGTAGGGGGGGGGGCGATTTTGTGAATGACTTTGATCCAGCGCTGATATCGTGCAGCGGGTAAGGAATACTCCTCAGGGATTGGAGATGGTGCACATATTGTATGTGTGCATGATATGTTCTTGCATCCAGCAATCAGGGCTCTAATGGTAACATCCCTCATAATTTAGTCTGTGGAGTGTGGACTGCAAAATGGGAAAGGCCCTCTCCATCATTAAAAAAACATCTTTAAAAACACCTTTAAAGGGCATATACTGTACTGGCAAGGCAAAAAAGCCTTCAGTGTGTAATTGTTCGCAATCTTCTTGCCAATGGTCTTAAATTCACGTATTGTTTATTTTAGAAGCTTGCTGACAGTTATTTGCCCTCAAATGATCCACGTTTGGAGGAATGAGTGATAAAACCACAAATCCTCAAAATGTTCGGGCCGAACATTTTGAGGATTTAATAATTAATTACTCCATATGTGGATTATTTGTGGGCAAATAACTTTCAGCAAGCTTCTAAAATAGACAATACATGAAGTTAAGACCATTGGCAAGAAGATTGCTAACAATTACATTCTGAAGGCTTTTTTGCCTTCCCAGTACAGTATATGCTCTTTAAAAAAATAATGCCCCCATTGTTCCATTTATTACATGTTTTTCTATAAGCCTATCATCTTCTATTGATTCATTTTTACACAAGAAAACACACATCAATCCCATAGAGCCATGATCGTTCTGGTACTTTAAGGGTTAAAAGGCAAAGTTCTTGTTACATATTCATTCTGGAGGCTTTGTCACGCATCTCTGGCATCGTTGATACCTTCAGGAACACTCACGACCATGTTGTCCATCTCTTTGGTGAGGTAGATTTGGCATCCAAGCCTTGACCTGTAAACAGGCCATAAAAGAAACAAACATGATACAAAACTATAAACATACTGCAGTGTACTCCAATTATAACAAGTATACAATAAGATTTCAATATAACGAGGCAATTCTCCTGGTCTCGGTGTTAAATCTGTGCACATGTGTCTACGTTCATTTATGTTCAGTTTAACTAGATTTTGTTATACATATTTATTTTTTAGTCCCTGGCACCTTGATAAAGCAGAGTGAACTGTAGCTTATGACTAGCTCACAACTTGTATCCGAGCCTCTCCTTCTATTCATATTTCATCTCATTTACTTATAGTTTTAATACTGAAATTTGAAGTTAAACAAGTCTTGCCTACTAAACTGTTTATAAAGAAAAATGCCTTTACCTCTTTATTTTTTCCACCCCAGTAGTGGAACAAATATTGCAAAATAACAAAAGCACATTGTGTTAACAAAGATCGTATGTTCTAATAATATTCATTAATACTATATACACACATTAACAAAGCAAATATACAGATATTTGTGCAAACTGATACCAAATCATGAATTTGAGGTACACTGTATTTTGTTTTCATTTACTCGCATTGAGTATGCTGCAAAGTTCATTCATGTGCATGTGTACATCTGTGATGGTGCCATCTGCAAAAGATCAACTCCTGTTCTGAAAATGCAAATTCACTAGTTAGTGAGGCAAGAATAAAATAAGTATGCAAGCATGATGATCAACCGTACTTTAACAGTTATGTTATATTTGACATATTTGACATACATGTATTGTTAAAACTTTGATACACTGAAAGAAAAGGGGGAGAGGTGGTAATGGTCACAGCCCATAGCCCTGGTAGAACTCTTCTGTCATATTTCAAGAATTTTGAGAAAATTCCTTCCAGTTATCCTGAAATCAAACTAGAATTGGACTCATGGTAGGATGGCATTTCATTGCAACAGATTTTGTGGTCTTAACCAGCACAGCTCCTTACTTATTATGTCAGAGTGTTGATTTATATACTGATTATATTGGAAATGCAATTCAATTCTACATGTACAATCTGGTGACACAGGCATAAACCATTTTCACTGCTCACATATTCAACTTTGTTTTCTTGAATCTATATGTTCTTTAATTAAATAGTTGTACCCATTACATTGTCTAATTGCCTTACAGAGAAAGTGCACACACTGATGTGGAACTTACGTGTCTTCAAGACCATAGGCCAGGTCCAGCATGTCTTCTTCTTCATCCAACTTCTCTGGCAGCATCTCAAATATTTCCTCATCAAATACCAGATGGCACGTGGAGCATGCTAACGTGCCTTCACATGCTCCTAATGCAGGGAAAAGGAATCAAAACATCTTCATAAATATCCAGATCATCATGAGTAGAAGATTTGCAGTGAGGAAAAACAGATAAAAAGCATAGTCAGCTTCCCTTGCCTTGCTATCTTACGAAGGAATACCACTGTGCTCAAGTAATGATCTGGGCATTGTCTGAAATGCACCGTGCAAAGGAAAAATCAACCATGCACATACCTTGTACGTGTTATATACACCTGTATATCGCACATGGACCGTGTAGAACTGTGCCTACTTTTGAGAGTTACTGATCCAAAATCAGATGTGAATTTTTTTTTGACAGTTCTGAAAAGTAATTTTTAACATGTTTCAACTTGAATCAAGCTGAAATTGGCACATCATAAAGACAAGGGATGTCATTTTTTTTTTTAAAGAAAGCAGGCTTTGTTACATTAATAATTCTATGGATATTTTCACTTTGAGACAAATTTGGATCTAAAAATATGTGTGTAAGCAATGGCCATGGCATTGTGCATCACACGTGTCAACCCACAACTTCTTTTCTGACAGAAACAGTATACAATATCAATGATACCATGATGGCAGTTGCTAGTGGATTGACAGATGTGATACACAATGGATTTTGATGTACACGTATATTGTATTCTGAATTAAAGATCTGATACACACACGTTGTTAGGTCCAAATTGTCCAAAAGTCAAAATCTCATTAAATATTTACAAAATTAATACGAGAATGATAATTGATGAAGCATCACAAAGCCTGCTTTGCTTGACATCCATTAACTTTAGGATGTGTCAATTTCAACATGATTTGAGTTGTAACTTATTTTTAATTAACACCTAGTACTTTGTTAAAATATGCATGGGTGTTCTCCCTTTCCCTGATCATCTTTCTACAATGAAGCTTGATATTAGCTGTTATGGATATAAACAGTGCAGGCTCTTGAGTCGTGTTGTCGAACATACCAAATCCATCAATATCCACGTCGTTGTCTATGACAGTGTCCAAGAGACTCTCGCCAACCTTGCCCTTCACCGTCATCGTCTCTCCATCTCGATTTAGGAAGTTGACTGTGATTCTGAGGCAAAAAGCAAACATGCAAACAATTACGACTTGATGGAACAAAAGTTGTATGTGGGCTCATTAGGGACAACCAAGTAATGCATCACCATGTATTTTATTGGTGGACATTAAAGATTGGGAACCCTGCACCTCTGACAAATCGTTGTACATGAAGCCACTGAACATCAGATTATTATTTCCTTTTGGACCAGCTTAGTGAAAAAAGGCTTGGTTGAAATTAAAAAAATATTAGCCAATAGTATAGTCTACACGCCCCACCGATACTGACGCACGTCTACAAACTGTGTGTGACTGACAGGTATTTTTTTTATTGCCAATGTCATGACTCAAAGTCACAAGGTTTACTGTCGGACTCTCACTGACCAGCTGACACTGTGCCAAAATCTGTGATGTAGACGGGTGGTCTATTGTCTATATCTATGTATGTACATGTATGGTAAGTTTCGACGACGACGGTTTCTTAAAGGGTGAACTGGGAAAGGCAAAAAAGCCTTCAAAATGTCATTGTTAGCAATCTTCTTGCCAAGCAATGGTCTGAAATTCATGTATTGTCTATTTTAGAAGCTTGCTGAAAGTTATTTGCCCTAAAATGATCCACATTATGGAGTAATTAATGATTAAATCCTCAAAATGTTCTGCCCGAACATTTTTATGATTTGTGATTTAATCACTCATAACATAAATACTCCAAATGTAGATCATTTGAGGGCAAACAACTTTCAGCAAGCTTCTAAAATAGACAATACAGTGTATACAAATTTAAAACCATTGGCGAGAAGATTGCTAACAATTACATTTTGAAGGCTTTTCTGCTTATCTTTATCCACATGATCCACTTAAAAGTAAATATTGCGCCCGATACATGTAATGACTAGCGCCGGGTGAGATGGCGGGGTGAGCTGTGCAGTGGCGGGGGGGGGGGGGGGGGGGGGGGAATGGTGGGGATTCAATTACTTACTCTTCTTTTTTATGTTTCTGAGATGTTATGCTGAAATTTCTTCTTTGGTTTCGACAACTGCAATTGCAACCTACGACCGCTACCGCTGCCGCTGGCGATGTGGCAAACTTGTGAAAAATGCTGTTAACGTGTGTCCCATACGTATGAAAATTTGTTGGATGCTTTAAGACACAAGATGAAACTCCTCTTTGGGGTAATTCAGACACATTTCTGCTTAACTGTGCGTTAATTCCGTTGTTGAATCGTAGAAGTTGACGGCTAAGTAACCTCCAATATCCAATTGCCGATTGACATTGCATGTTTCTAGCTAAATCAGTCGTCTCTTTCGGAAGAATAAAAAAATATATCACGCAATCACTCACTCATCTAGCTTAGCCCGACAATTTGATCTGACCTTTGACATTTTGCAACAGCGCCAGCTGCGTTAGAATCTAAACAACAATTTACGGCAATGTTGCCATGACGGCACTATTTATCTCATTAGCTTATAATGAGCACTCCGCAACTAGAAAATGTAACTCCGCTACACTAGTAAAGTCCGTATACATTTCAATAATAACTTTTCTTATTTGTTGTTTATGCTTGATTTTATTAGTCTTCAATACTTTAAAATGTGTATATCCTTGAAAAATAGAAATTGTTAAGTGGTAATATCACAGAAACAGTTGCGAAAGTAGTTCACATTTCCATTTAATATCAATGCGTGCAGTGAAGCATTCCTGTTGCGAACCTAAACAACGAGCCGTAGCTCCTGGCGCTAGCGATAACAACGTGTGTGTACGCCGTGTGTGTTTTCTCCACGATCAAAGCATTAGTTTACGGGTAGTTACGGCGGCCGAACGTGCATAGAAGACACGGTAAAGATATCGCGGAAAAAAAATCTGCTGTTTATACGTGTAGTGGAGTCTTCAACAAGCAAGCTTTTACACCATACGTATGAATAGAAACGGCGCATCTGAAGAAGATTGAGTTTGATCAGGAACAACACCAACTTTCATAGAACCATTTCGTATTTTGACTTTTGTTTGGAACGTCAAAAGGAAGCAAAATGACGACTGTTTTGCCAGCTCCTCAACAGAAAAGTGGGACGTACACTTTCGCCAGCCAACCGCGGGCAGTTCCACAGAGGAAAAAGTACAGAGATCCCCTTGCACAGTAAGTTATATAACTTGTCTGTTTCCAGCTTTTTAATGAACGCTAGGCATCCAAATACACGAATGAAATGTTATTATTATATGTCTTCTTTGGACGTGATGTTAAGTTACCAACATTTATGCGGCAACCTCAAAACTAAGTGCAGACATGTTCACAAACAGTGAGTCAAAATACAAGCCAAGCTTAGCTAGCAGTCACTAATCAGACCATCCATATTTATCAAAACTAGAACAAGAGGAGACGGCCACAGTTCCTTGGGTCTGTTTGGGGGTGTATCGTCTGTTGTGTTTATAGTGTGTGACAACAATAAATCAATTAATATGAATATAGACCTGTCCTTATAAGAAATTCCTCAAGTTGAGAACATCAAATTTGTGAAGCCAAAGTCAAAGACACAATGTTTGAACATCCACCTTTCTCTCTTTCTCTCTCTCTCTCTCTCTCTCTCTCTCTCTCTCTCTCTCTCACACTCACTCAGACCAGGCATGTGTTCGAAATTTTTCAGCATAGCATGTTCAGTGAAATCTTCAGATTTACAAGACTGAAGTGAGAGGCATTTGTTTACATTCATCAAGATGTTATTTCAGCTATATTCTATTGCCTAACCTGCATTGTTAAAGTTTATTTGTATATTTTGTTTTATTCAACAGGAATCCAGAACCAGTCCCAATTGGAAATATAATGTATGACAGGAGGATCGTCAGAGGAAACACATACGCACAACACACACTCCCAGCAGTAAGTTGTTCATTTTTGTCAGATATGGTGCAAACATGTAAATTCCTCTTTTGAAAATTACATTTATTTTACAAACACTGAAATTTCAACAAAAACAATCAGATGTGATGGTGCAAACTTTATTCAATAAGATTTTGAAAAATGAAATCGTGTTCCTATAAACTAAAACCAACAAATCCATTAATTTGTGGGACAATGAGATTTTGCCAAAAAAAGGTAGACAATTTACATTTGATGAGCATTGTATTGTTATGTCACTTTGTGTGTTATTCTCGAATTGTAATGTAATCTTCGATAAAATTGAGTTCTATGGATGAATGAAAATGCTCTTTTTTTTTTTTTTTTTTTTAGTTCTACACACATTATTAATTGAGTTACACTGTTTGCTAACAATCTGTTTGTCCCCCCCCCCCCCCACTCTCTCTCTCTTCACAGACAGCTCAGCCAGACCCTATTGAAATCCAGAGGCAGCAGGAGATCCGCAGGCGGAAGGTTGCTGCCAAGCGCGCCAAGGACCAGCTCCGACCTCGCTCCCCCGAGCCAGTGGAGGGGCGGAAACACATCGATGTGCAGACGGAGCTCTACCTAGAGGAGCTGAGCGATCGGGTGGAGGAGGCCGATGTTGAATGCCAGACCGATGCCTTCCTTGACAGACCCCCAACGCCACTCTTTGTCCCTGCCAAGACAGGCATGGACGTGTCCACTCAGATCTACGATGGTGATGTAAGTCATATCCTACATGTAGTATGCACTTTTAAAAGCGTTGACTAAAATTCTATTTAGCATGTTTTGTCTCCTACAAATTCAAAATTGATATTTGTAAACATGAGCTGATTGAAATCTTTTCAATAGCATTTTGTAGTGTATGGTGTGAATCAAAATGAAATCAGAGGAGAAGATTGGTAAAAATCCCAGAAAATTGGACTGATAAAAATATGTACATGTATACTGTTTAATGCTGTATAAACTGTTTTTAGCTGTGCTTTTCAATGTTTTAACCAAAAATAAATGAGATGAAATAGTAATAGAAGAGGGTGGTGATATGATTTGTGGACAATTAATACAGTAATTTTACTGTAAAAAAGGATTTCTTCTGGAAATGTGATAATCAATGTTTGTCATAATAGCAAATCCCATTAACCTATTTGCTGCCTTGCTTCTACAGCTGTTTGACTTTGACATGGAGGTGAAGCCCATCTTGGAGGTGCTGGTGGGGAAGACGGTGGAGCAGGCGCTGCTGGAGGTCATGGAGGAGGAAGAGCTGGCCAACCTGCGGGCCCAGCAGCGGGCCTTCGAGGAGCTCCGCAACGCAGAACTGGTGGAGACGCAGAGACTGGAGGAGCAGGAGAGGAGGCATAGAGAGGAGAAGGTGAGGACTCCCTCGCTAGACCGGGATGGAGTGACGTCACTTCCTTAACCCTTAACATGCCACTTGTGACTTATTTCAACTGCACTACACACAAAGGGTTAATTTTGCACAGTGCAATGAAAACAAAGGCTACTTATTAACAAAACACTCAAGTGCCTTTGGGTATGTGTGTCTCTAGATTTTGTGCGGTTATAAAAATCAATGAGCTATTGACAGAACAGCCAATGAAATGAAGGAAAGATTTGCTTAATTTTGTCAGTGCGGGGTTGTTTTCATTGGCCAGTCATTTGCTACATGTCAGATTGTGCCATTTGATGACTTATTTACAGTATCAACACCATTTTTACTTTTTTTGCATATAGATAGTACACACAATTCCCGGAGAGCAGCGTTCATTAATCACATAGAGGGGCAGTGTTTTGCAATCTTGAACACACTGAAGAAAGTGCTCAGAAATGATAGTGAAAAATCACAAAAAAATATTCTGCCTCCATTCTCATTCATTTCTCAATTCAAAAGAGAAAGACAGTGAGACAACACAAAATAATATGCACATAATGTCTAATTCAAGTCTAATTTCCATGAGATTTTGGTCATACAGCTCTTGTATGTACATGTATATAAAATGCACCAAACTAACTGGTTCTGTTCATTGTTCCCCTTCCAGGAGCGGAGAATGAAGCAGCAACGCGAGGTCCTGAAGAAAGAGAAGGAAACTGCAGAGAAGATCGCAGCCAGGTCCTTTGCCCAGAG
This sequence comes from Arbacia lixula, assembly GCA_963669155.1. Classification (NCBI taxonomy): domain Eukaryota; kingdom Metazoa; phylum Echinodermata; class Echinoidea; order Arbacioida; family Arbaciidae; genus Arbacia; species Arbacia lixula. The sequence continues at coordinate 11,286,474 of OZ022584.1, forward strand.
CTACCTGGCCGACCTCATCCCCTCAGTCTTTGGCACGCTCAATGACAACGGCTACTTCTACGACCCTGTCGAAAGGGACGTTGAGCTCGGATTCATGCCCTACCTCATGGACGAGGTCGCCAAGTGCATCGACAAGTCGGTGCTCGGCAGGACGGTGCTTGATGGTGAGTCTTGTACCCCTCTCATCTTTAACCCTTACATAACCAAGCCTTGAAAGCCCCTTTGACTTACTGCACATTTTCATGTCAATGGTAATGAGAGAGTTAAGTCTTTATGTTTTATGTTGATGCATTTTGCGCAAGTACTACACACAGATCATATAGGGCAGGGTTTTACCTGCCACACAATTGGCTAAAAGCCATTATTGCAGGAATACAGCACTACATACACATCCTATTAACTCTCTATGCACCATTTAGGAGTTTTTGCACAAGAAATACACAAAAAATCCCAGATGGAAGTAATTTCTATGGCACACAAAGTGAAGCAGCATTCTGTTTGTGCATATATCCAAATTACAGAATGCTATAAAGTTGGTGCTCTTTAAATATTTGGTGCAGGGTGTAATCTCAACAACATTGTTGTTGTTGTATTGTTACAAAATTCAGAGTGATTTTATAATTTTATAGAGGAAACCAGGGATGTAATATATATGGAAATTCCCTGTTTTGCCCTTTGAAAATCACTTTTGAAAGATTGGTGCATGCCCTTTTATATAGACAAGTTTTAAAGCAAGTGTGTTGATAGTTATCGCAAAAGCTCAATGTCTTATTGAAAATATGTTTGTTGCTCACGTCAGGTATCATCCGAGATGTAGTGAAGGAGAGGATGGCAGCCTACTTCAAGCTGGAGGAGTCTGGTCCGACCAGTGACATCGAGCTCATCGCTGAGGCAGCTCAGCAGATCCTGGAGGAGAAGTTGCAGAGTGGCGCGATAGGACAGGACCCCAGCACAGAGGTGAGAACACCCCCCCCCCCCTCCCCACCCCACCCCTTTCCCCCAAAAAGACACCTTGCCCCCCACCCTGCTAACCACCACCACTCGCTCAAGCTACTCCTTCAAACCCTATCCCCACACACTTCATCCTGAAGAAACGCAATAAGATTATGTTTGAATACTTATACAAAATGATGTATAATTTGTTGTATTTTTCTTTCTGAAGTCTGTATCTTGGCATTTTAATTTGGAATTTTTCCTCCATTCCTTATAAAGTTCATTGAAAATATAATAATCACAAAGTTTTGTCTTGAAAATGATAGGCAGTGCTGCTTATTTGTAGATTTTTTTGGGTAATCTTCTTTAGTTTAATGCATTTGTGATTAAACTCCTTCCTCTCATTGTTTTCTAGGTCCAACAAGAAGCAACTGGAGAGGCAGCTGAGAGTCGACCGGAAACGGCGCCCGAACCAGCTCCCGAAGAAGATGGGGCAGAGGAGGCAGAAGGAGATGCCGAAGATGCAGAATAGATATCGCCCTCTTCTGTCTCGTGGAAGACCATTCTCTGGCCATCTCATGCATCAATAATGAACAATGAACTTCTCATACGAGACCAAACTTTTCAAAAGCACTAGCTAGCACAACTGGACTTATAGGACGCACACCCCCTCTGATTGGAATCATGGTGTTGAACAGAGAATCCATCGTCATCAGGATAATTTTTGTAGGGGCAAATAAATGATTCAATAAAACAATGCATATGTAGTCAAACATGGTTAGTTGCCAATGCAAAGAATGTTTTGAGTCTTGAGTTCGCTCCAGCTAGACCTTCAGTTCTTGGGAAGTATGCATCAGTTTTTGCTAGAGGGAGAGTTTCGTTAGCCAATGAGAATTCAACGACTGGTTCCGATTGTGCTACGAATTGAAAGTAACAGACATGGGATTTTCCATGTGCTACATGTACAACAAAGTTAGACCGCATTGTAAGCCTGCAAAGATAGGAGTTGCTTATTCTGCTGCACTTACATGTATTGTTTTGCACTTTGCAATTGTGTACATGTACTTTCAGATCATGATGGAAATTGTCATGAAACCTGAAACACCGAGATTTTTGGTCATAATCGTTAGGTAGCCAAGCCACAGAAGCGTGCATTACATACAGAAGGCACAATGGCGTATGATGGATGGATTAGGTGTTTTACAGATTGCAATGACAAATGATGGTACTAGCATATTTACTGGTCTCATTGAATATTTTAACAATTTCAATTTTTAATATGTGACAATTTTAATCCATGTTTCTGAGAGAAAGATATTTGAATGAGCTTCGTACATGTAAATACATTTTAATAGATATTTATGTTTTGTACTTGAATGTTTTCAATCAATTTGGTATGCAGTAACTCTGTTCCATCTAATTCACACTTGTCACTCACAGACTGAGAAAAAAAAAAAGACATGGATTTAATTCCTTACACTTACGCTCTTCCAAATCACAACATGTGCATGGGAAAATGGTGACTGAACTTGTCATATTACATTACCTCTCACTCTTACAGATTCTGTATAACATATCCAGGTTTATTAGAGTAAAAGGCAGATACTGAACAAATGAAATGAAATTGATATGGAGGAAATGTGTATTTTGAATGTATATTGTGTAAATTTCTAGTTATATGTTGAAATAAATATATCTCACAACAGAAAATAATATGCATTTACTATGTTTATATGTCTGTTATTGGGAATCAAACTTGGTGGTACATGTACTTGCGGGATTTGAAAGAAGTTACACTTCACTTGAAAAGTTCATCGAAACGTGTGTGTGCGTGTGTGTGTGTGTGTATGTGTCTCTCTCTCACATGTCCACACACACAAACTCATATACCTATATACCACACACATACTAATGAGACAATGGAAAAAACGTGTGTGTGTGGGGGGGGGGGGGGGGGGGGGGGCGGGGGGCCGGGGGAGGGGGCGGGGGGTCGCTCACACATTCATACACAAACACAAACCCATATACCCATACCACACACATACTAACGTGACAACAATGGAAAAACGTGTGTACGTGTGTGTGTGTGTGTGTGTGTGTCTCACATGTTCATACACAAACGAACCCATATGCCACACACATACATGACAACAATTGAGGGAAAAAAAGAAAATGTGAAATGATTTTAACGATTTATTGATTACGTACGCGATACACTAAATTCGCCTGGTCACGTGACTTGTAAGCACCTTGCCTCCTATCCATTTCATTTTCACTTCTCTTTTTAAAGGGATATAGTTTACCCTGAAGATAAGTTGGATGAAATAAAAGCAGAAACATGAAAGGAACATGAAGGTTTGACGAAAATCCGTAAAAAGATTAGCAAGTTATGATCTTTTGAAAATATAAATTTTGTGACATTACGGTGCTCTCCCTTTATGTTCTGTACACTATAATTACATAAGTTGCTCTTATTCTGTTTTTTGACAACGGAATTATTATTTTTCAAACAGGTATAATTATGTGTAAAAAACGTATTTCTAATGATGTATCAAATGCACAGGTAAAAGTATCCATTATTTTTTTTTTAAGAAAATGTATATTTTTGAATAAATTGTACACAACATATGGGAGACCACCTTGCACGTGACGTCACAATATCAACAATTTGAAAAATCATAACTTTCTTATCCTTTGACGAAGTTTCATCAAACCGTTTCTTTCATGTGTTTGCTTTTATTAATAACACAAACTTAACTCCAGGGTGAACTATCCCTTTAAGTTATAATTCTTATCTATCTAATTTTTATGTAAAGGAATCGCCTCGAATAATCACGATAGCGATAATCATGACTACGGGACCCGTAATCATGATTATCGCTATCGTAATTATTTGAGGCGATTAAGAGAGCTCTCGAGCCAAATATTGGTCTGATCACTATCCCTTCCCTTTATGTTGTCGATACCGTGTTTCTTCACGGCGCCCTCACTCGCTGACTATTCTCGCTGACTTTCTGTTGTCTGTTTTTTCGATCCTTATCATCTTCTCTTCTCTGCTTTTCTTATGTTATCATCTTCTTCTCTTTCGTTCTCTTCTTGTTTCTGTGTTTGCTCTTCTTTTCTCGTAATTTTTTAGTTTTTTATCAGATATTTCTCCTATAATCTTCCCAGGAAAGACGCTGTTTTGCTGAGAAACCTATGACGAATCGTGACGCAGTACTTAAGACTTAATAAACAATGAACTTGTGCCCCCATCTAAACATCCCCTCAACAACAAGAACAACAACAACAACACAAACAACAACAACAGCAAAACACCCCTCCCCCCAAAAAAAAAATATATATAAAAACAAAACAAAATAACAACAAATAACAACAAAACAAAACAAAACAAAAATACAAAACAACAAACAAAAAATTACAGGATCACACGCCCCTGCCGCAAAAAATATGTAGCAGGTCTAACGCATGAAAAATGTTTGTGTGTGTGTGTGTGTGTGTGTGTGTGTGTGTGTGTGTGTGTGCATGTGTGTGCGTGTATGTCTTTCTGTGTGCACATAATTTATACATAATTTCACAACTTGGAATGGAATTTGAATGGAATTGGAATTGTAGAATTCCAAACCTTTAGCAGGAGAACATGACCTTCTAATTTCATAAATGTTTCTTTAGCGGAAACTCTCCAGAGGCCCTTTCATACCTCCAAGCGCGGAACACTTTTAGTTTTTTAGGGAAAATCGTTACGCGGGCACATTTATGTGACAATGTGAGATCCTCGACGCGGGATCGAAGTGACAGAGCGGGAGGATGTGGGAGGGGATGGATGGGGGATACGTCCCACGACGGTAGGGACATTTTGTAAAAATGGAGTATAAAAGTCGCGTAAATTTGCATAGTAAAATTTTACTGCGAACATGGCCGTTACCTTTAAGATATCATAATCTAAATCTAGATTTACCTTAAACTGTACTTGCTATTTCAGGGATGATTTACAAAGGCAACAAAGTATGCGATACTAGCGAGACGTTTCTGAACTTGCATGAACCGTTCCTGGTATTCATTTGTCATTGGGAATATCTGGGATTGGAATATCTTAATAACAATCTTTTTGTTGTACCACGGTATTCATAGATTGGGACTGACAGTTCAGTCGTGCAAAGCAAATGCATGGCAGGAATGCACAGACTAGGTTCACTGTGTCGCAAATTCTTCAAAAGCAGCGATGCAGTGACATCCGGCTGCAAGAGATGTCCATAATCAATCATTTATATCAATACAATACTACAACAATTTTGTGACGGATTGTCAATTGGTATGTCAACTAGTAGTCCTCTGCTCCGTGTGTATGTGTATGCAAAAGGCTATTCCACATAATACTCTTTACTGGGTCATGGATATGTAGCCACTGTTGTCGGTTTGGATCTCAAAAAAAGCAATTGATCTTATAAGAGATATACTCAAATCACAAACAAAGAATGTCAATGATATAAGAAAAGTTATAACAGTATTTGACAGTCAGATGCTCGACAGAGCTCTATTGGGTCCGTTGATTTTTTTCTTCCATATAAATCATATTTATGATTCAATAACTTCTGACAAAACGAAAATAATAACTTTTTTATTTGATTCAATTTGATTGATTTATTTTCTGCTTGATTTCAATACAACAAATGAGAATACAATAGTAGATACATGTGTCAATTGGTACATAGTGCGAATATTCAAGAAAATTAATATAGCATAATGAATGGAATACATAATGTACTCAAGAATGAAGCATTGCGTGTACTTAAATGAGAACTTTATCTTAATGTTTTTATTAGAATATCTTTGTGTTTTCCTAAATGTACGTCTTGATTTGTCAACATATATGCTATATTATTTCACAAATATCTTTACCGATAGATTGTACTCGCAGAATCAGGTATATAAATTTATCTTTTTATTTAAAGAAAAGTAAACATCTATTTTGTCATTATGCTACCTCTTATAGATGTCTGTTGCACACCCTGTTAACTACATTAATCCCAACTAAATGATTACCGAATGAATATGAAATTGATATTTGGCATAGAGCGATATACACGTATGTTCATCAGCCAGGTGGCTCTTGCCGGAATTAAACGGAAAGTCGGTAAATTATAGGATTAAAGGGAAAGTCCATCCAGAATTTGCATTTGTTTTTATTAAAGCAGAAAAAAAGCAACATACTATTGAAAGTTTGACGAAATTCAGCCAAAAGATAAAAAAATGTTCGTGTCGTCACATGCGAGGTGTTAAGATGTTGTGTGCTGTTTTCCCTAAATAGTTTTTTTTCTGTCTTTTATGGCAAAATCAATCTCTCATATGTCTAACGGTATGTCAAATGCAGAGGTAAAACGGGATAAATCCTTGTAAGAAAATGGAAATTTCAAGAAGATTAGAACTCAACTGTTAACATTATATCTCACAAGGGACGTCAACAAATTAAGAATTTAAAAATTCAAAACTTTGTTGTCCTTTGGTGGCCTTTTGTCAAACATTCCCTATTTGTTTGCTTTCTTGATTTTGTTTGTATTCAAAGCAACGTAACTTTAGGATGGACTGTCCCTTTTTTAACAGCAACGTTGGTAAAATATGACATTCTAGACAAGCAAGCTTTTGAATTTAGATTAAAAGCCATCTTTAACCGGTGTTCCCGTCTATTGGGCATTTTTTATTGGATCTTAAATGTTCGGCCGCAGTATAGCCTAATTGGGCCTTAGTTCTTTGCCGGCTGATTTGGTTTGGAAAAGTAGAAAATAAAGTTGTTATTCATTTATTGATATATTCCGTCCTCATGGCAGAACAGCTTACTATTAAAGTGAACGAAGCACTGTTCTCCCAGGGGCTCTGGGTACATCGAACAGCAAACGTAACACAGACAAGCATGACAATATGACAATCAGACATGTACATAATATACGCCTCACGTTAACATTCACGTAGTGGATAGACGAGGTGACCTCTATCCTAATTTAATGTATCAAAAGAATAATCCAGAAAAAATGACAAAAGCATTAACAAAAAGAGTGACGTGAACATGATAGTAATTTGCTCTGACTTGATATATTTTAATGGATATTACTTATGTACATATCTTTTAACATTAATCTTGATAACAAGTTCGGTTTAAGCTGCGCTGTTGTGTTGTTATCAGTGAACAGTGAAATATCCGAATTACTTCTTGTACATATAGGCCTATGGCACAACCTAAATCAGCACATCTCTCATTTTTTGAATTATCACTGTCACAAGTTTGATAACATTTGATAATGTTGTGATGATGGTGCTATTAGAACTTCCTACACTGCTTGTTTGTACAAAACCCGAATATCTAATTATGACACTGTGGATTACAGATGAATGTGTAGCATCCCGAGATAGGCCTATGGCGATTTTGTCGGACATCACAAAGGACTTTTTTCAGCTATTTTCAGCTTTCATCCACTGCAGATCCGACACCCTACCTCTTAAATTCGCAGCTACCATGGTTGCATATAGAATCAAATTCTGGATTGACACACAATTCTCTTTAAAATCATTATATTACGTGCAAAATATATAGACGGCTTCTGAAACTTATACTTCAGAGTTGACAGTCATAAGCCAAATGTTTTCAATATATTAAAAGTGATTTTTAATTGATTAAAATTGCACGTGTGGATTAAAGACTTCAGTCTATGCCCTCTCCCCTACCCATTTATCCCAGGGCCCCGTTGCATAAAACTTACTTTTAATGGTAACTCTGCCGTCAATGGTAATTACCATGGTAACATCGCTGGACAGCCAATCAAGAGCTACCATCTATGGTAAGTTTTATGCAACAGGGCCTATAGTTTGGCGCACTTCTTGCTCTGCAACTGTACCACGTTTCGAAAGTTAAGCTTTTATTTCAGTAATATTTGTCTTTACATCTATTTATTTTAGGCAAGGATGCCCCATCAATGAGCCATGTATTCTACCTACATCCCCTGCGTACAAGTGATACAACAATTCAAAAGCACATGAACACAGATTACAGTAACTAACTTACATGGTTACACACCCAAATGGCTACAAAGATTAACTGATGACAAATTTTTCACAACGACATGAAAGAGGCCTAGTGCTCCCACATGCATCACACAAGTGAAACATCATTGCTAAATTATAAACTGGTATAAATTGGTAACTAAAAATGATATATATTGATACTGAATACATCGTAAATATGTGAGATATAAGAAAAGATAATGTACATAAAGTATGAATGCAGGTCCTCTTTCAAAATAATTCGTTCCATCACACCCTAAAATAGTTAAGCTGTTACCTGTCAACTAAGAATAAATGACAAAATATATTTTATAAAATTTACAATAATTTTGACCATGAGAAATGGTATTCATCGTCACAATTTGAGAAAAAAAAAATCATCCTGTGAGCAAAATATAATATTTTTTCAAAGTGTAAGCTCTGTGTTTCACCAAATATAAAGATAACGCTCAGAAACATGAATTATAAAGAAGTCTGTTAGCATACAGGTTGATCAGTTATAATTATATTAAATGCTCTCCCCAAACAACGTTATCGAACATCAATAACCATTATTATCATAAGGATACTCTGATCTGATATCATCAACACTAAAGAGTTGGTCGTAAGACACAATTTATACAAAAGGTTACTCTGAAAAATAATCTGTCTGCCGGAGTCTGTAATTAATATGAATCATAGAAACGGCAGATGTCAAACTTTTTTTATTATTATTATTCAGGAAGTGAGAGCAGAATTGTTTCTAAGACAGGGCACGTTTCACTTGGTTTGGAAGGGTGTTTCAAAGAACTGCACCCTTAAAAGAAAAGGCCTTCCTAGAGCTCTTTATTCTTGCTCGCGATTTGTAAGTATGAGCTTTTCTCTTGTGTCGATTTTTTTTTTTTTTTGGACAGATGAAATATTCTGCGATACAAAAACGTATAGGGTGTCATAGACTCTGATTATGAAAACAAGTTAGTGATTATTTTGCAATTACTATTTGATTATATGCATGACTATGAATAGTATGGATTGTTTCTGGCCTTAGAGGATTGTACACAGCACGGGAGATTTCAGTGGCATCATTGTTTTGCATTATAATAGTCAATAAGTTCATAAGGGCTTTAGCTTTCACACTAGCTAAGTTTCTAGGTTGTGGAGCGCATGGATAAAACCGAGTCCGTTAACAACTATGTCTAGTAACACAGACTTCTTCCTCCTCTTACCTTGCTGGTCGCTCGCGATCCCCCCCCCCCCCCCCCCCCCCCGTACCGTTAAAGGGCATATACTGTACTGGGAAGGCAAAAAAGCCTTCGAAATGTAATTGTTAGCAATCTTCTTGCCAATGGTCTTAAATTCATGTATTGTCTATTTTAGAAGCGTGCTGAAATTTATTTGCCCTCAAATGATCTACATTTGGAAAAAAGAGTGATTAAATCACAAATCCTCAAAATGTTTGGCCCGAACATTCTGAGGATTTAATCATTAATCATTAATTACTCCATATATGGATCATTTGAGGGCAAACAACTTTCAGCGAGCTTCTAAAATAGACAATACATGAATTTAAGACCATTGGCAAGAAGATCGCTGACAATTACATTTTAAAGGCTTTTTTTTTGCCTCCACAGCACAGTATATGCCCTTTAACGCGTCTCTGGTTGGTAATGGAGAGGGGGAGGGGGGGGGGGAGGGCGGAGTTGGGGGTGAGGGGGTAGCCCTGTAACGGTGAGGGCAGTGTGTCGACAAGAAGGGTATTAGTTTGGTCGGTATTTATTCCTGTCCAAATTTACATTTGAATAAAAGCAAACAAATCAGATGAATTGATCAACGTGTTTCAGGAAACTCAGATACTGTATTTGATAAGAACGTTGGAAGTATTGGGTCATTTCGTTGTGACCATCACTTTCTACAGAACTATCTCACTATCCTAAATTTCTTATTTCCACTCTACCAGAAATTGATTTCATTCTGTCAGTTCCCACTTTGTATTGAGTTGGGCATGCAAACACGACAAGTTACCTTATTTGTTTTGGTTATTGCCGGACATCCGTTCCACACCGTTCTACCTTTCAAATGTGCAACAATGTCTCATCGGTAATCATGGTAATAGATGAACGAGTGAAAATATCGGTTTTTAATATACAAACATGACAAGATTTGCCTCCATTATTTTTTAATCCAAGAAGTTGTAAGCAGTTGTTAACAATGTTGTTTATTGCGGATAAATCGCTAGTGATAACCGTTTGTCTCGCAATGTGTGGTCAACACGGGATCTCAGATCACGACGTTTCGCGCGCCGCTGCAACACTTCCTCAAGTGTGATACAAAATTGTAGTGAGTAGGGTTTTAGATATCCTTTGGTCAGTGCAGCGAACCAGAAGGACCGCTCCTAAACGGTCATAGGACAAAGCCCAATACTATTGGTTAGGCGTACCTGGGTGCTCGACCCAACAATGGGACGTTGATACGGCTCGCATCGGGCAGTAATAAGTTACCACCAAAGAACACAAGGACGAAGATGGCGAATGATATCAACATAGCAATAATCGTAAAAGGAGACAGACAGAAACGATCATAGATGGCATTTGCCTAGTACATGCCGAGTAATATGGCGGCATAGAGCCTACAATATAATACGTGATACTCGATACACATCTTAGTTTTGTCTCATGCCCTGGTGAATATGGATGTCAGGGTATTCCCAGTGGACTTCGAAGTCAACTCTTCATGAATCCGTTTTGGGCAAATGTCGTAACGTTTCTCGCGCCAACATGGAATGTGCCGCGTATTATTATTGTAGGGCTAACTAAGAAAGTAAATTGTGATCACTGCGTGTGAAATCAAGTTCATAGTGAGCAGCCAGGAACAATGCGGTATGTTCAATACACACAGAAACCTCGTGAATAATACCACTGACGTTGACAATTCTTTCCGTGGGAGTTTCATTTACATTAAAAATGTTAAAGGGAAGGGACATTAGTAATGAAGATTACAGCAAAACATGACCAAAAAGTTGTGCCCTGGCAACAGGTCCAATTTTTGTTTGGTTTCAGGATCTCGTGAAATAATCATTTCAAATACTCAATTGGTTAATCGTAAATAAGACTAAAGCCCCGTTTTATAACCAGCTCCGATTGATCTTAACAGGCTACGATTAATCGTATCTCCCAAAGAGGGTCGTTAACTTGCAATCAATCAATTTTAAATGTGGCTGCTTTTGATCTTGATGATTGATTCTGGATAGATGGCAAATTTTTCAATCTAAGACAGGTCCAAAATGGGCACCTGTAGTGTTGTAGATGCTCCCTCCTCCCCCCCCCCCCCCCCCCCCCCTCCCTCGCTCTGGGGTCGGAGGGACCGCACGCGTGTTCCCAAAATGTCCGGTAAAGGGACTTTTCTGCGGGACAAGTCCGGCTCGCGAATTGTAAAAAAAAAAAAAAGGGGGGGGGGGGGGTATTTGACTTTTACCCCGAGATTCCTTTAAAAGGGGGGTGTGTTTTTTTCTCTCTCTCTCTCTCACTCGCTTTGGACGTCTGAGAAATATTGGAGGACAATTGATAAAAAACTGTGCATCAAACTATGAAAAGTCATTGTTTTCATTGTTTTGCTATTGTTTTGTCCTCCATCATGACATCAGGGAACCTTTATTGTAATTGCAGCTTACCTGAGGTGGAGGAATGGGAAAGGGTGGGGGTGGGGGTGGGGGGGGGGGGGGTCTGTCCTTAGAAGGATGGAATGAGAGCTCACCTGAGATAGGGAGGGAGTACATTCAGCAGTGTTGCAGACTTAGGCGTACACAAAGGCAGGAAAAGCCCGCGAAAAGCCCGCGAAAGGGGGGTTCAGAAATTTTGCCAGACGCAGACGCAGACCTGGTGCTTTCAAAGGGAAGGAACAAGCATAGACGTACCCTAAATAACACTGGGTAGGGGACGGGACTTCGATATAGGTGTAGCCACAAATAATTAAAATTAAAATACTTAGAATTAAGATTTTTAATCTGAATTTTTTTAACCTCTTTGTCTCTCCACTAATTCAATCGCCTGACTTATATATATTATACACTTAAATATGAATTTGTTGTCTGTAGCAATTTCATAGAACCCCAGAATATATAGATACTGTGGCATATCAGAGACCCCATTGGGTTGTACGGTACCTCGGGTAGCATAAATATCTGCAAATATAACTTTGTTCAATTCTGGTGGGCTTATTAGTACCCTAAGTTGCACCTCTTTTATGTCACAAGATACTGTTTGATATATTTTTTACAGCCCTGTATATGCTTTGGAATGATGGGGGTTTCTTTTGTTCCGTTCAATAAAGAAATACCAGATAGGTTTTTAAAGTGACCATGGAGCTATCATGGCTGGACTGCGCTCGGAAAGACTTCCTTTGATCTATAATGACCTCATAAAAATTCAAGACATTCAGATGTTTCAAACAGTACGCTGTATTAAATCTAATTGGGCAGTTCCTTCCTCTGAATAACAAGAGAAAATCTGGTTTGAGAAATATGTCAACCGTTTAGCTGGGAGTTCATAGCTTATTTTATTACACACACTGGAAATTAGACTGGGGGTGAGCGAAGGAACATTTTCATAAGATTGTAGAAAGAATTTGGTCCGTAACTTTCTCGGACATCACCGCACATGAAATCGAGGTGGTTTCCACAGAAGGTGAAACACTCAATAAACGATTTACAAGATATTTGTAAGGAAATGTGATTTCCCAATGTGCAATATGGAGGCATTTCTCTGACAGTATTCTCGATTTATCAAAACAACGAAGCAACAATATAATCTGAAATTCATAGAATCGTATCATTATACGACGTTCTACTACTGTACATGCACATCAGTACATGAAGTGGTTCTGAAATCCTCTGCGCATACAGAATTCGTCAAAATGCATCCTACATTTGTCTTGCTTGTTTGGCGACGGATCTCCCTCAATCAAAGAGCCAAACGCGTAAAATATTCCATTGTGATATCAATGCACGGGACTGCTGTAGGAATGAATTGCACTTCGTGCTGACTCCATTCCTTACACCTCTCTGGTGTGACTGCTTCTCCCTTTTTTTGAGAACGAGTTGCCGCAATTTGTTGTTTCGGAGACTTAATTTTCCGTTCACAATAGCTAAGAAACTTAGTATTCCGAGCTGTGGATCTTGAAATGTTATTTCTCATTCCCTTAGTTATCAGTTAGCTGTTTTGAAACCCTCCAAAATAAACTTTTATGACCACTCAAACAAATACAAACAGAGAAACTTATCCAATTAATATATCATAATGCAGTATGACATCTAGTTCACCTGCCGATGAATAGCAGAGATGTTCCCTGGAGTTTAAACACGGATTGGGATTTGAGTTGGACTCTGTACAAAAAGAAACTCTACTCGCCCCCTTCTAAACAAATAATAAAAATAAAATATGTTCGCTTTATTTTGAACATTACATTTCAATTGTTAAGTTGTTTATACAAAAAAAAAGCCTTACTCGCTCACTTCTAAAGAAATACAATAAAATGTGGTCGGGGGGGGGGGGGGGGGATACCCGTCAACTTAATCAACACTGTAGTACGTAATACATTCTTTATCCTTCGGGGGGGGGGGGGGGGGGTCTAACTTTGCATTTTCCCATTGAGACCGGGGGGGGGGGATGACATGACAGGAATAGCACAGTATTACTTTCTTAGACAATTATGTTTTTCAAGTTTGCCCTTTAAAAGCTCTTTTGAAACGTTTTGAAAAGGGAAACCACAGCAGCATCAAATCAAAACATGATACAGGACCAAAGCTATTTAGTACATCATGTTTAATTCCTGACAAAACCGGACGTAATGTTATTTGTTGGCTTATAGACCATAACAGGTTGCAGACGATTTCACATGAACGTCATTTCATTTGCATTTCATGACTTGAAACTTGTACCGAGATAAAGAAAACGAAAACGAAACCACACAATAGTCTCGCAAAATAATTCGCTGAAATGAATATCCAACTGTTTGTGGAACAAAGCTTCAACAACAGTACTAATGTGGCGTGACTTTTTCTTAACTGATGAGAGAGTTTGAACAGTCTCCACGATATGCCACTTTGTAATTGCAATTTGCACATGAGCAGATTATCGCTGGTAGAACATGACTTTAATTTCACCATTCAATTTGAATTCATTCAATAGCCGACCACATTTTATTCAGCTCTGAGAAGAGAGTGGAAGAACATTCCAACATGTACACATACTTCTTTTGTTGTTCCTGGCACACTGTCAAAATGTTTTTAAATCCATCATCGCGAGACGGCTTCATGAAAAAAAATCTCGATCAGCAGTTTTGTAGTATTTATACAGTGGATTGTTCAAGCAATGTGTAATTACGAGCTGGTCTATTGTTCGGTCATGATAAACACTGCCAACCGCCAGGCCCCAGAAAAATATTTTCAGCTCGGTAGTCGTGACCTTCACTATTTCTTGACCTCTCGAACCGCGTGAAAGCAAACTGCGATATCTCCATGAATAAACCGTATTTTCGTACGCTATCTTTTGCAACTTCATGTTGGAACTACTTAATGCGTCCATGCTCTCCACAGCCTAGTAACTAGGACCCATGTTACAGTGCCTAAAAAGCGCGGCCGCCCGCACTATAAACGCTCAAAGGCCAAATGCGAGGCCAAAAGTGGGCGCGCATTTGGCCCTGCTCTGGAGGTAGTGTCGGCCGCGGCCGGGCGGCCGCGATTTTTCTGAAACACACCAGGGCCAAATGCGGGGCCAAGTTGTTACCCCGGAAGTGAAAGGATTATCGTCACCCGCCGACGTACTGATCTGGTTCCCTCCTTCTCTCGATTTTTACGCACATGCACTAAATATGCGCTCTTCTTATTTTATTCGGTGTGTCCAGTGCGTCGAGATCTCCGGACTTTTTTCCGTGTACTGAACAATTCAGTCAAGTCGGCTGGCCCACCGGATCTGCACTGTGACCTCCGGCGAGCGCCCAAAATAATAGTTTGTTTCAGAGCCATCTATATACAGAGTTTGGCCAACTCGGTTTCAATAGGACACAATATGGCGCTTGCTGCTTTGTTGGGCAAGCGAATACCAAAAGAATATGTGCAATTTTGTAACCGAATCAAACCGAGTTGGTCAAACTATCTATGTAGGTGGCTTTGGATTGTTTACATGCAGAGCGCCACAACGACTAAATATTGAAAGGTTAAAATTTAGGCCGCGGCCGAGCCCCGCACTGTAAACGCACACAATTGGAGGGCCGATGGGGTCAGCCCGGGCCCCACACTGTAAACGGGGTGTAGGCTTAGCTCTGGTAAGAAACCAACAATCATTCAATCCCCCGGCAACTAATAATATTCATCATTTTCATCATGTTAAGATGCGTCATAATAAAAAGTAAGAGTAAGTAATCCGTGGCTACGCGCTATACTAAGCCTGATAGTGCACATGTACTATGAAAGCCATGTGATGATTTTCATGTTCAGCACATCATATTTATGTAAAGATATTCACAACTTATCCAATGCCGTTTAAACAACAGAAGGAGACGCTAACAAAGTGCGCCCGTTTTTTGTTTTTTTTGTAACATGTGGAATCAAATTTACGCAGTACGATGATTCTAGTAAATCAACGATGACCATCGTGCCCAAAGGCATGTGCAGATTAACTCTTGTGTGTAAGGCAAAATCCTACTTTGTGTGATATGTGCGCATTGTGCAGTAATGCAACGATGGCGCAAAAAGGGTTTAAGGAAACTAATTATCCCAAAAAGACCACGAATCGAGGTCTAATTCATTGTAATTGAATCGGAGAGTTCGATTGTTAGGTTGATCTCGGCATCCATTGTACCATGGAGAATCACCTATTAATCTGAATTTACCCGATTCCCTGTCGTGGATATGAGGCAGCACTTCGCAGATCTTGTGCAGTGCAGGCGGGAAGGTCAGGGACACCCTGCCCATCTTGCGCCACGCGTGGTAGCTCCTGAAGAGAGCGTCGTCCTGGTCGACCTTCAGCAGATAGTTGGCAAGGTCTTGCATGCTCTCGAAATCCGCGGCATGGATGAACGAGTTCGGCGGGGCGACCTTCACGTAGTCTTCCTTCTTCGCGCCGTAGACGACGGGGATAATCCCACCGTCAAGAGCGATCATCCAGAACTTCTCGGTGATGTACTCGTGGCATTCGGTATTGGGGATTGTCAAGAAGAACTTGTATGACGCGAACAGTTTGTTACACCTAGCGGACCTCCGCGGAAGACAGGTCATTTCCCCACATTGCCCATAGGTATCCAAGGAAACGAGTTTCTGGAGCGCTTTGACGAAGGGCATTCGAGGCCAGAAGACCTCTAAACAGTTTGTAGCGACCCATGATATCAGACCTGTCCTGTTATAGAAACTCTCTTCGGGTCCACCATGAGCTTCACCATTTTTAAACGGGCTAAATAAACCAAATGGTAGGTGGATGTCCGAATCCGAGAGGTAGGTCATGCTGACGTGGTATTTGAGACGCGCAATATCAAAGTTTTCTGCCCACCTGACAATTCGATGCGGCGACTCGGTGCTGTAGAATACCCAACTCTGGTTTTGTTCCGGTATGACACTGTCCAGCATCTTCAGGGAGCCTGTGCGCCTCCACTGTGTGCCGACCATGTTGAAAATGACAGCATCCTTGTCTGGTAGCTGGTCTAAGAAGGTGCCCATCGTCATCTCCACATTGCACATGTAGCCTGACGATCTACAGTCGACGTGCGACAGGAAGCCGTTATTCTTGTCACCTTTGAGCAGCACGTTTCTGAAGCTATTCATTTCCGGAACAAATTTCATTAGTGACATTTCAGCAAAGATGTGAATCTTTTTCACACATGGTTTAGGAGATGTCCACTTCCTTACGGATTTGACAGACTCGTTGTGAGAATCCTGCCGTGGAGCAGGAGCGCTTGCGTTCCGGTATGCACCTACGTGACCTCCTGGCTTCGGTGTCTTACTTTGCCCATCGCCTTTCGCGTCACGGAAATCAAAATGTTCTTTGCCAGCAGATGTGGAGTGCATTTGAATATTGGCCAGCAGGGTGGTCAAGATCATGATGAAGATGACTCCCAGTGAGAACCCAACGAGGAAAGTGACGTTGAGCTGAAGGGAACGTAAAATAACAAGAGCAATATCATGATAGGTGTATGGTTCTTGATAGGTAACAACGTAAAAGATACATTTCAAGTTTAAATGTAAACAAAATTAAGTTAAGGGACTTGAGTTGTATTAGATTCAGATATTTCGTAACTTAAAGATTGTCCGTCCCTTTTGCAAGCTTAAAATTTGAAATCGTGTATCGCGATCGTAAATTGAAGAAAGTGTAATTCAAGACCATTTCTAAGAATATGGCATGTTGAAGCTTTCTGTATATGTGAACAATTTCAGCCGTTAAATTTCAAACCGACTTTTTTCGTACTACGAAAAAAGTATTAGTCTTTGTTACAGTATCTATGTGGTTATTATGCGTTGGTGAAATCCTAATTTTATGAGTAACTACCAAACTTTGGAGATAATTCCTTTCATAGAACATTTTTTTTTCATAATGCGTTTTATATTTGATAAACAGATTAATCAATAAAGCAGATATTTCAACAAAAACTGCTATGAGCCTGAGGTAAAGATTATTAATCAGACGTTGTTTACGTGCATTATTTGAATTTTACACTACGTATCAGTTTCAAATTGTGAATATAGAGCTTGCTTACACTTCTCTATATGTTTTGCCAATGTTTCGATGGTTTTGTGGTGATCTGAAAAAGGGAGTGGCTGTCTTTAATTGGAAGAAATACTGACACTATTCCTTTTATTTATTTATTGCGTATTCCCTTCTTGCTAAATCAATATATAATAAAGTAAAATGTAATTAAGCCAGTGTGGTTTTCAAGGCCCGATAATGTAACGGTATAATGTAAACAATAAAGGTCTTTATGGACAGGTGATACTTCTATATAGTTGTTTTCATTTATCGAAAAATGAAATTATTCAAATACAGATCATTGAGGCAAAAAGGGTCGTATAATGAGAGAGCGAGGGAGTGAGAGAGAGATGGAGAGAAAGAGAGATTATAATTATTGCCCTGCATAAGAAGAAAATGACAATGGGAGATAGAGGGAGAGAGAGCAAACGAAACAATAGATAAATATACTGATAGAAGAAAAGACAGAAAGGATAAATTAAACAACGAGAGTTAAACAAAGTGAATAAGAATGGAAGATGGGGAGGGAGAGAAAAGCGGGGGACGAAGATGAACTACTGAATAATATCCATGTCAGAATCAAACGTGAAGGGCGTTGTTTTATACAAGCATTGATAAAGTTAATACGAGGAGATAACTTGATAGATAGTGAATATCACATTGTTTAGGACACTATTTAAAGACCAATGCAAGGAACGATTTTGTTCTTATTTTTAATGATAATGCAATGCCTAAGACTTTAAAGTCTACGAGGAAAGCTGGGCTGTCGTGCATCACCTGGAATCATATTTTTATATCATTACTTAACATACATCACCTGATAAAAGTTAGGACTTGAAAGGGGAATTACTATCCCGTGTGATCCTAATCAGCATATCCAAGATGGCCGCCATCACCATGTATTTGAATAAGTGCTGTCGTAGTTCAATCTGTTTTTACGCCAAAAGTGTATAATTTTCTTACCCGAATTTGATTAATCTGGATTTAACATGATTAGATAAGTCTGAGAGGTATTGGGTAAGTGACTGGGGATTCATTCAAGCAATTCACGTTCAAGGTCACATACAATCTCTACATTGTGGCTTTTCGTTATAAGGAAATCGTTTTGCTAACATAGAAACGGCATGCATTCGTTATCGTGTTCATAGACTGAGATGGAAGGAAAATGCTTCCGCCGCATCTTTGTTTTATACTTTTGAACTAGAAGTAGTGTGGGCATTATACCTTTTCATGGATTATCGCTTAAGAATATTTTTAATCACTAGTTTCTTTCAACACATTGAGACAAGAACAAAATTTCCCGTTATTGAATGTTGCCCTCTTGTCTAAAGCCTTAACATATGAAGAATATAAATTCATTTCATCATAAGCATAAAGATGATATACGTAAGTTCATGTAAGTATTTTCAAATTACCCCCCCCCCCCCCCCCAACAACAAAAAAAAACTCTGGTTGTTGGCTTGCAATCCTAATCAATGATCCAATAACGGCCCTTAATCCTAACTGAAATTAATAATGAGCATGACTTTATAATGTAAGGCTAGTTATAAGACTCAGCCAAGTCCCTGGTCTTGACACTGCAGTACAACTACATGTACCAATACCGATACTGCCACATGTACAAGGCTACGTCTAGGACTTACAATATGCCTCAGCAACGGTACAGACAGATAGACATGCTCCTTGGTCACATTCTTTAATAATGTTAATCGTGGCCACAACTAGATGTTTATCATTGGCTGTGTAATACCACATGAAGGCTCTATGATACTAGATCTGGGCTTTGGGGGGCTATTAAGCAAAGGTCACATAATGCTTGTTATCTGATGTGTAATACAGTTATTTAATACCATTGACAGACCATAAGGTGCTACATCTGGGCCCTTTGGTGCTAAACAAAGGCCTCATAGTGCTTGTTATTGGTCACGTTGGTTGTTTAGTGTCATTTACAGGCCCTAGCTATGATGCACGATCTGGGCCCTTTGATTCAAAATGGTCAGAGCATTGCAAAACATAAACATGACGCCCGTAGACACTGTTCCAGACTTAATGAAATGTTTATATGTGGTGGTGGGTTTATGTATCATATTTTATTTCTGGAAAAATCTGTTTTGTGCTATTCTTGCTTATTATGATCATGACGACATCAAACAACGTTATTACATACTGTCCCACCAGATGTTCCTCTTTTGCTTTTAAGGTGGCTTCCTTGCATAAAAGCTCTCAATTTGAATACATTGTCCTGTATGTACCTGTACCATTCCGCATTAAATGTTTGATAAAGCAGATCATGAAGATGACATAGAAGATTATTTAGAAGGAACGTGTGATTATTAATTTACCTATACCTTAAATGCAAACATTAATGCAAACAAATGTCAGACAATTCTCTCTTTTTCACCTAAATGCCCAAAGGTACCCGCTAAATATGATGCGACATAAATGATTTAAACCACAAATTTTCAATACATGCTTTTTCTGAGCTATGGTTCAAATCTGACGTACTGTCCATTTACAATATAAAAGATTATACTCTTGTTCATAAATTACGAGAAGGAAGACGGGGAGGTGGTGTATGTATGTGTATGTATATCAACGCTTCATTTTCTTTTCATGAGAGCAACAACTTAATTTTCTGTAACGAATCTACTGAAACTCCGTTTGTTGAAATTGATCTGACGCATTGAAAAACTTTGTAATTGGTGTTGTATATAAAGCCCCTAACTCAGACCCGGTGTCATTCAATGAAATGCATGGAGAGTGTGTAGAAACCATAGCTGGGGAAAATAAGTTATATATTACATTGTTGACGTCTTCAATTTTGATATATTGAAATATATTGTGAATTCGTATGCCAATTGCTGTCTAGGTGTTATGTATAGTCATGGTTTAGTCTTATTACTAAACCTACTAGGGAAAGTCAACTTCACCCACATATGAATTGATAACAACTTTACTAATGTTTATGGTAAACCGATCACACCCGCTTTGTTTACCGAGCTGTCCGATCATCTTCCTGTATTTCAATTAACAACACTTGATGCAAAATTGCACAATGTTCAAATGCAACATGACATCGAATTGTTCAAGAGTAACGTGGACCACAGTGAATTGAAGTGTAAACTATATTGTGTGAACCGATCAAGTGTTACAAATTGTGATGATGTATCCAGATCACATGCTTTTTCATGAACACGCTCAAAAACTTTATGATGATTGTGAATGCAAAGACGGGAAGGCAACTCGTGGTTTTAAAAGCACACGGGGAAAAAGAGATAATTAGGAAACCTTAGATTTTGAAATCTATCAACAAAAAACATAGATCATATTGGAAACATACCCATGATCCGTCAGGAAATAATGAAAGAGTATACAAATGTTATAGAAAAAAACAAATGATATTATTCGCTCTTCAAAACAAATATATTTCATGAGTTTAATAAAGAGAAATAAGCCTGATATTTGGCAGACTTGGCAGACAACAAATCAAGTATTAGGTAAACACAAAGCTCGTAAACTGCTAGAGAGATACTTGGGAATTGCCCTCATACTGCCTTATCTTGATTGTTATAGCTTGGTCTGGTCCGGCATGAGTTCGAAAAATCTAACCCGTTTGTTTATTCGATTATGTACCAACTCAAATTACCTTGCCCATTCTTCTCCACTTTTCAAAGAATTATACACTTTAACTATTCATGATCGCATATGGTTCAAACTAGGAGCTTTTGTTTTCAAATTTCTAGATGGATTATTGCTACATGTTTTTACAGATTATTTTGTACAATATTCCCAAACCCATACTTTTAATACTCGTAAAAGTGATAATTTTGTCCTGCCGTTCTGTCGTTTGCATCTAACACAGTCAAATTCTATTCAGTATAAAGGAGCGAAATTTTGGAACTCTTTTGATTCAAATATGAAACATCTCAACTCTATCATTAACTCCAAAAGCCATCAAAAAACACTTCCTGTCTCTTTATTAGTAATAACTTAGTCATAATAAATTTTAAGTGCTCGATATGGAGTGCCGAGGTGTGACGTCATTTGAGCATAGTTGTCGGGACAACTGGTTCTAAACTATGCGGGTCGAGCAAGCAACGATGATCACAGCGGGGACTGTGATAGGGATTGCCCGACACTAGCCCGATAGAAAACATCGGACCGCTAAACCTCTCACTGGAGTGAGTTTGAGCCGATTGTCTTGGCAACAAGCTCACGTGGCGACACCACTTATGTGCTTTATTCTATCTCCATGATCTCCTGCGTTTCCTGTTTTATGCCACATTTTGTGTTTCATTATAAAGAGCGAGTTTCTTAGTTGTGTTTTTGACACATATAGTTAAAGGGTTATTAAATTAGAAAAATAAGTTCCTACTAATCTACGTAAAATTATCCACTAAAAACGAATTTCACATTCATTTACCGCAATAAAGTCTCATTTTGACGAAAATTTGAAAAAAAGCACGCCTCCAGTGACGTATGAGAAGTCAAAATTCCATAGATTGTACGGAAGTCAACAATAGACCATTTTCGCAATGTCTTCACAATTTCCCCCTAACTGCGTAGTATCGCGTTATTGCATTAACCTATATCCTGTCATTCAGATTCAATGGATGGAATGCACAAAGAATCTATAAGTTGTTGCTACTCATTATAAATATTAAAAAAGATAGTTGTTGCTACTCGGTATTTTTCAACCTCTCCTTGTAGAAGGGTCAGGATCCAGCAAAATATCAACCATGTTCAAATCCAAAATGCGTGAGACATGACGAAGTTGTGAACGATCCTAACCAGCCAATCATATAGTCCGAGATAATAACGTCATGCTAAATTCAACGGTCGCGGACTACGATTGGCTGGTTAGGATCACCTTTTAGGGACTTTTGACAATCTACCTGCTTCGTCAATACCGTTATAATATCAAGAGGATATGTAGACAAGGTACAAAGACGAGCCGTGTAGCCGCATGAAGTCATAAGTAATAAAACTTTGTTTAAATCTAAATTGATAGTATCACTCCTTTTATCCTATGTTGACTAATGTTGAATATGTTCACCCACAGAAGAAAGAACCGTTTTACCCACAACTTCACAGGTGCAAGGTGATCGCATATTTAATTTCCATTTGTTCTTATTTTACCCATTTTGCTGACAACTTTGAATTTGAGTGACATATCCCTTTGAATTAAATGATCTCCCCTCCCCACCATCCCCTCACCCTTATCTTACACATCTTTCCGTATATTCCTCTCTTTCACGCACATACAAACACACACACGCACACATGCTGCGTGCCTCTCTCCGATTATATTTTGCATTCAAGCTCACATTTCCCTTTGAAACATCAATACAATGTGCAACATTGTTCAGCCAGAAACTCGATGCTGAAATATGTATTTGGCAGACCTTCAAAAGGGACGAACAAATCTGAACAATGAAAATTCTTGTAAACTAGGACGCTATAATTTCCGTCTTTATAATCAGACCATAATAGTAGCTGGAAAATACCGTATCTTCGGGGGTCGGGTAGTCTTTCCTTGCAATCTTTTTTTATTGTGATACTTGGCAGCTAAATGTTGATACCATCAAAGCAAAAAATTGTTGTTTTTTCACGTGGGAAAGTGTGGTAACATGTTATTATGATGATTAAAAAATAATTTTTAAAAAGCAATTGCTAGATATATGGTCACGCGAGCAAGAGAGGCAATCGGTGGTATGTTAGTAAAGGCAAAAAGGTAAGCATTTATCTGTTGATACCCAATGCCATTTCTTTGATTACTTAGTTCCACTACATGGGTTGCCCCCCCCCCCCCCCACACACACACACACACGCACACTGTTCATGCTGTTTGTATAGCTTTACCTAGCTAGAGCTGTGCGTCCGCGCCGCACGTAGCGACTATTTTTTTTTCAGAAGTTTTAAAACCATGTTGCACTTTACGGTCTACCGTGTTCTAACAAAGTATTTTCTTCTGTTCGGGGAGAGATGAACGCGTAGAGTTTGAATTCAACACTTTAACTAGGCAAGCATATAGAATGCGAAGAAATGCGAATATTTCCTCAATATCTTCTGCGCATCATATTTTTAGACACATACCGGTGTGAATAGAACCTTCATTAGTATGTTTCTTTTATCATTCTGCTTTTATGAAAACCTACTTAGGATCAGGGTGGGGTGCGGTGGACTATCAGAAAAATGTCAGAAAAATGTCAGAAAAATGGCTCCTTACCGCACAATGGATACGTCCATACGTGATTATTTTTGCAATAGATTTACATTGAAGTCACCCATAATAATGCACTTTTCATTTATCAGAAATCAACTGTTGAGTAAAGTTTGGAGGGAACTAATAAATTCGTTTACATTGTAATTATATAGATGGTCATTAAATGATCCCCAGCGTAATCATTACGGATTTCATTGGTTTTATTTCAACGAAAAGTGATTCCATTGCTTCATCCATGACATACAAATCCTGCATTGGGGCTAGTTGGCGTGGGACTCGAGCTCAACAGGCTACCATTTTGGTCAGCTTTGGCTACAGATCTCTTCAAGTTTTGCTGTCTTTTTGCATGCTGCTTTTCCTTTAAAAGTAGTCGCTCTTTTCCTTTCCATTGAAGCTCATTATATCAATAAATTGAGCAATAAGATATTTTGGAGAGTCAGTCTAAATACGTGTTAGCGTGATCAGCACCATTTGATATCCCATTCAAAATCGGTGTAATAAATCGTTTTCAAGGCATGTGAGTAGAACATTTGTCAATAAAATAAGTGTTAAAAAACTTTTCATACTTTTAAAAATTCGATATGAAATAAGTTACAACTTATGAAACTGACACATAATTTAGTCAAGGGATTTTTAGAAGTAGGTTTAGTGACATTTCATTGATCATTTTTCTTGTAATAATCCTGTGAATATTGAATGAAATATTTACTTTTGAAAAAAATGTATATGAAATTGGGTATTTATCAGATAATTGATTAAGAAGACAGCATAGGGCATTGTGCATTAGAAATGTCAATCCTCTGAAAATTAGGAATGTGAAAATTCATAACTGTGTTAATCTTTGACGGTATTTGGTCAAGCCCTCACTTATTTCTTTCTTTCGTGTGTCTGCTTTTATTAAAAACAGGTTAATTTCACAGTGGACTTTCCCTTTAAGCCTGCAAAAGGGATGCACCATATTTGATGAATCTTCCTCTTATTGCTACCCCTTACGTTTTACTTTCTGAACTTGAATCATAAGGATTAATTGAACGCAATAACAACGATGCAGTTTGTGCGTGATCCCAGGCTCACACTCCTTGGTAGATGTAAATCAAACAGAAATGAAATGTAACTTCCCGCAATGAAAAAGCACAAGAACTTACCTTTATGAGTGTACGGCCATGTCGGGATAGTTTAAAAAAAGAAGCCATCTTATTTAACAGAATTATATCGGTTTTCCTGCACTACTTCCTGAAATGTTTTGTCACAGTTGGTTCGCGTAAATACATGAATGGTTGGTTTTCATACGTGGGACCCACTCTGATAAATGACAGCGGTTATAATGACGTGCATGCATCGCATATCAGTACTGCGAAAAATGCGCATGTGTGTACACGCATTCCTCGAGCACGCTGATTCACATTTTAACCATTTCTGTGCCAAATAAACTGATGCTTTGAATTGTGTGTGTTGCTCGTAATAAAAAGGCACATGTGACACTCAAAGTTTTTAAATAATAAGTTCTAGAATATGGTGTACAGTAATATACAGTATTTGAGACTGCAAACAGCAACGTTCTCGAGATTATTCAGGGTAACAAGATCGGTTGAAATTATTTCAAATCATGATGGCAATGCTACCCTATTCATGGATGTTTGATTCAGATGAATATGTCGACGCAGGTGCTCATGTTTCATTGAACTGTTTATTTTTAACTTGTCACTCCAAACAGGATGTTTACCACTTGACTGTAAATCCTAATTTCTCCTCTTTACCAATGATTTCAGATTTAAGGCACTTGTACAATACTATGATGAGCAGATAACGACCGAGCATGTTACGTACTATGTAGCACTCCAGATAGGTTATCAAATTTATCCGTGACACCATCTGATGTTATAACTTTGGCATTGGTACCTTGGTATATGTCTTCAACTGCACGATCTATGGTGTCTTGGATACCACATTTTGCTCTAAAGGCCGTATACTGTCCTAGGTAGACAACAAAAGCCTTCAAAAAGGTGGTCATGAGCAATCTTCTTACGGCAATGGTTTTAAAGGTAGGTCGTCCCTTTTGGATACTTAATTCTGAAAGTTTCCTGACTTTGTCATCATTTGAGAGAGAGTGGCTATATAATCTTTCCCTGGAATCGAAAAAGCGTAATATTCTGTTTTGAGGACATAATCTTCGATAATTGATCTAGCTTTTTCTTTCGTACCACGAAAATAGTCAAATCTCAGTGAAAAGTAATTACTTTTATCTATTCAACGGGAGTTATAGTACCTCTGACCTTACAATTTCACAATTGGTATCCCAAAGATACGTGCTAAATATTTGCAAACTTTCATGAAGTTTGCAGATGTTTGTAAAAGGGGCGCGCCATCTTTAAATTCGTGTATTGTCCAGGTAAGAAACTTGCTGAAAGTTATTTGCCCTGAAATGATCCACATTTGGATTAATTAGTGATTAAATCACAACTCCTAAGAATGTTCGGCCCCAACATTTTTGAAACGGCCGTTGAATTTAAGCAGAGCTCTAAGAAAGCTGTCTAGCTCTCTCCTGACGTAGAGAGCGTATCGATTGGTTGGGCGCATAGAGCTGTATGTTTGGGCGAGAAGTTTTCCTAAAAATCGCAATGCCATCCAACGTTGCCAGAACTGGCATGATTATGCTTTCTGGCATAATTTTGATCATTTTAGCATAATTCATTATGCAAGGCATGATTTGACATAATCAGGCTTTTTAAGCAAAGAATCTGAAATGATACTAGCATCTGTAGCATCATTTTGATATGGGATTTTTTTTTTCACATTTTGGATTGCATTTTTCACATTTGTACTAATTAATAAACGGCGCTAGCACCGACAGAATGTGGGAAATCGTTCGATGTCATCGCGTCAGATGACCAGCCGCTTCAGATGACCAGATACTGTATGGTGTCGATAAAGAGACCCACGGAGGAAAACAAATGGGTTCATTTTAACGCTATTGTTCGTAGATATCGGATGACTATCGGTCAGCTAGCTGCACACGGTATGCATCATTGAAGTGAGCATGTGATGCATGATATGAACGTATGACAAGCCGTTTTAACATTTATTCCTATTTCTTGATATCAAGAATTATTTCTTGTTATATTCCACATACTAAGAATGTTGCTATGTAATTGGTCAAGAGTTGATCAGGTGATGAAGCGTAGTTTTGCCCATCTAATCACCTGAGAAGAAAAGTTCGTTAAGGTGATAGTACTTTTTCGTTTTGCTGATCTCTTCACTCCTCACAGTTCTAACGTGTGATCAATATTTTGAGTACACGCGAAATAAAAGTGCGTTACACTCGGACTATCAAACTACTGACGCGTCCTAACGCGCGTCCTAACGCGTGTTCCCTCATGATAACGGCTCGGGATTAGGTAGAGAAATAATCATTACTTTTGTACGTCAAAGTGTCATTTTTTTTTTTCGCTTCAGATGTGGAATATAAAGCAAATAATCAACTGTTCGGCGATCTGAATGTATACGCTATCTTTCCTCAGCTGCGCTTCGGAAAGATAGCTACATCCAGATCGCCTCGGAAGTGATAGTTCGTCCCATCACCTTCACCAACGTTGATTATTTGCTTGATATCAAGGATACGAACTGTTCATGTCAGGAATTCGCTTTCTTGATATGAAAAATTCGATTTCTTGATATCAAGAATTGTTATTTCGAGCGCAAAACCATTCCAATAATCAATTTGGCTATCGAGCAGAAAAGAACTCAAAGTTGTACAGAATTGAAATTCATAGGGGATTTCCAGCATACAATTAATGCAAAAATTCATTCTGATTTCAAACTCAAAACTTGTGCACCATTTTACTGTCATCCGATATCGAAGAGTTGCGCTCGAAATCAACTTCACCCCCACAGTTGCCAGGAGATCGAGAATGCATGTTCACAAGCCATTGTCCTCCCACTTGTTTATATCATCCATCCGTCACTACCCTCGTTATCAGTTCCACATTGGAAATAGGACTGCCACGGTGTATATTGTACTCCTCCATTGATGGTGTTTCAGGCTATAAATGGTATACATGGTATACCTGTCCATAGAGGCATACAGATGCATACATACAGAGAAGGAGCATGAAGATTGACATGGGGTAGAAGGTGAAAGATAGGGAGACAGAGGGGGGAAGGCGGGTAGGGAGAGAGAGAGAGAGAGAGGGGGGGAGAGGGAGAGAGGGGGGGGGGGGGAAGGAGAGATGGATGAGGGGTCAGCGTCGGAAACGAAAACGAATGAGAGAAAGGGAGAGATAAGATGGTGCCTCCGGGTTTAATAAAAAAAAATATACACAGCAAAACAAATAATTGAAGGTAGTCAACACATTTTTTGTACAGATTGACTAATACAAACAACTGGCAAATCTTATTCGTTTATTAGAGCAGTCCATCTAGCATAAGAAAGGGGTCAACCTCCCACTAATCGCGACAGAAAATGTGAAATAGCCAGACTTCAGACTCATGAGTATCTCCTTCATAGCATCCCAAATTACCAGTGATCTAAGTGGTAAAAAGCATTGAAAAATATTTAAATCTTAGTCTATCGTGAACACAGTTTCAAAGTCGATCCTTATTTCACTCACACTCTGGTGAACACGTTCATATACAATAACCAAGATTTTAGTGTTACAATTTAGGGTATTTTGTAATTGACTCTCTCAGTACCAAACAGTCACATCTATATGACTGAGATCTCGCTACAGCCATGCAGACAGGGTGTAGCCAGTCAAGCTCTATTAGGCATCTTGAATGTGCCTGCTGATGTTTACCACTATGAGCAGGATGTGCATACTGTGATCAATCATAATTTTTCAAGCAATCTTAAAATGCTTATTACAATGTATTTTCCTTTGGTCCTGTGCCAAATTTGCATTGGAATCATTTTGAAAGTTTTCTTAGGTGGTTACCATAACAACATACTTTGTTCTCTTTTTAAGAGGTGTTTGTGTACACGTCACCCATTTCGCGCACGAACTATTACAAACACGATGGAAGTGAAGTGGGTTTTGTGGGTGTGTTTCTATCACGCTCAGGTATTTTGTGGCTTTGTGTTAGATTTAGTGTTAATGGGATATCGATTCACATAAATTGTTGGCAAGTATCATAATTTTTCAGAACCACTTTCAAATATTTGATTTTTCCTTCATTATTTTGAGTGCCAGATCAAATTACGTTAATGATAATGCAGTTACCAATCAACTTTTAAACAAAGATTAATATTGGCTTTACAGTGCAGCTGGTCCCCCATAGAATTAATGATGGATAGTGTGCTCAACGACTCTAGCTACATTCCTTGCGGGGGTAATACCGTGCGTATTTTTCTTCACGAAACAGACATTAGTATGATGTGTTATAATTTTACAAAGCCTTTCCCCCAGCTCCACAAACCCTTGCCGGGTTTGAAATGTTTGAAATGTTATTTTTTTGATATGTTGTAAAGCATCATTGTTTATTACAAATCTAATGCCTGTTTTATTAATTTTCTGTTTATTGAAATACAAAATGAAAAATGTACTCTAAAGGTTTGTTTCGAAATCAGTTCAGTACCTTTTTATCATACGTTGATCATCTGGTGTGAGCCTCCGAAGCTGTGTCTCTCTGTTGAAAACAATTCTTCTTACCTAAAATGGAAAGGCAATCATTCTAGTTGCTCTCTGAGAATAAGAAAATATCCCTTTACATATAAGGAGTTAATTTACAAAATAACTGTTGGCCTTCACATATTTTTGAATGAGAGGGTATAAGGGCACTTTACCCATATGTGTGCATGTATTATGATCTACGTCTCTAATTCAATGAGGGTTCTTTTTCAACAATCTGTTCCTTTTACAGCTGTTTCTGTTTATTTTTGGAAGCAACTTCTGTGTTGAACATTGAACTTCTCCTCTTCCACCTGTCCGCCCTCTCAAGTCGAGTGATGACGCGATCCCGAGAACCTATCCGCCCGGAGAGGGCGAACAGGTTCTGGGGATCGCGCCACACACTGTTTCGGAGAATTAAATACTTCATAAAAAGAGTCCAGAATCTAGACTAGGAGCTCGACACATAGAGATCAAGCACGCACACACTGCACATTGCACATACATTATACACGTGTAATGTAGCTGCATGAAGCCTACGTAGAGGGAGATGGAGCATGGAAGGGTGTAGTGTCCCTGTATTCTATACAGGAACACTAGAAGGGTGGCGTACATGAGGATAGAGAGAGTGAAAGAGAGAGAGGGAGAGAGGGGGAGGGAGAAGGGGGGTGGGGAAGAGACTATGGCGTTTAAATTCACCCTTACAAATAGCGCGAAATATAGATAATAAAATTACAAGTACTTGATGCGTTTCACAAACACGTCGTAGAATGAGCGAGTCATACATTGTAGTTAGAGAGAGTGAACATGGTGAAGGGTGTGTGTAGGGGGAGGGGGTATATACCTTGTTTACATATTATACATGTATATGTATGCAGCCGAATCTTGTGCAATTCGTGTTAGTTGGTAGATTAATTGGTTATTATTGATTAATTGATTAATTGATCAATTAGTAGATTATTTGGCTGTTTTATCCATCGATTGATTCTATTTTCCATTGTCGTGGTCTGCCCTTCCTTCTCTTGTCCGGTATGGTGGCTTGCATGACTATCTTTCAAGGGACTTTATGCAGTCACACAAGTATCTGCAAATGTAAGCACAGTGGCGGGATGCCTAAAGTTCAGGCTTTTAACAAAGAATTGCCATTCCTATTTTCATAAGTCATAAGATTTCATAAGTTTATATTCGTCACTTTTAAAGTTCTTATTTTCAACACAAAACCCTATGGGGAAACGATTGCAGGTGTTTGGCCTAAGGCCTATAATACGATTGTACACGCGCGTATGGGAATATGTGCCAATAGTTTGGCGTCGGCATAAGCATAGACGTAGGGGCTGTGTCGCTGGTCTAAAAGTTAGACCTAGGTCGTCATTCAGTTTGTGTTGATAACGTTACGCAGATAATTATAATAAACACAGGCACTTCGGGTCCTTCACTGCCATCAATGTTAGTAAGTTGACTACTTTCTATACACTTCCTATGTTCTATGAACACCTATACTTCATGGCCATGTGATGTCAGAACGTATTCAGTGGTATTAGACTCCAATGGTGATTCCCTATACCCCCACCGTACCCACCCTATCCATCCCCACCCCACCCCCAGATTCCCTATACCCCCCCCCCACCCCACCTCCCACCCCCCGCCTCTCTCTCTCTCTCTCTCCCTCTCTCTCTCTCTCTCTCTCTCTCTCTCTCTCTCTCATTTGCCCTTCTTGGCTGAATTATATTATTGATAGATTATCCAGATTGCAATGTTAGTCATCGTCGGGCAAAGGTATTTTGTGTTACTCTTGGGCCAAACCTTAAAAATGGAGTATAATACAAGAGAAGAAGTATTGACAAGGATTAAAGGAGGGTGGAGATGTTTTAATATGTACAGAGAACTTTTACTGGAACATGAAAATACCACTTGCATTGAGGAGAAGGATATTTGACCAGTGCATTTTAATAACATTGACGTATGGAGCGGAAACCGGGTCTACAACTAAAGAAATGGAACATACACTGAGAACAACACAAAGAGCTATGGAAAGGAGGATGCTCAATTTAACATTACTTGACAAGGGAGAAAACAAAGGTCAAAGATATTATAGTAAAAATTAAAGAGACGAAATGGAGATGGGCTGGACAACTGGACAACAGATGGACCAAGAAACTCACAGAATGGCAATCACGAACAGGAAAGCGAAGAAGGGGTCGACAAAATAGAAGGAGGAGAGAGGAAATATCATCATACACAAACACAGCAACATGGAACAGAATGGCAGCAAATAGAAGCAAAATAATGGAAACTGATTGAGGAGGGCTTCATCCAACAAAGGTTGAACAATGCCTGATGTCGGACGATGATGATGATGATGATGATGATGATGATGATGATGATGATGATGATGATGATGAATGGAGAAAAACGTGCATCTTATTCTTACGTAATCGGGATACTGTTCAATCAAGGTGATGGATGTCTACGAACGGGACTAATGTAACTCTTGTGCAGGAGACGGCGCACAGTCCCGGCGCTCAGTGGCCAGGCGTGAGCAGAAGTGTGCCAAAATAGGCGTTTGATAATCAAAACAATTTTTTCACATTCTAAGCAAAGATTACAACCTCTTGCACACCTATGAGCAATATTTCTTCTTGAGATTGATTGTAAGTGGGTCATTTTTCTTTATTAACACCGGATATTTGGATTAGTAGGTACATCGTGTATAAAATGTATTACTGCGTTATTTTGACATTTTTGCCAAACGAATCATTCAATCCCCTTAAAATTGCATTTGCCTGTTGTAGAATAGTTATTCCACATGATGCAACCCAAAATAATGAGAGGAAAAAAGCATATATTTTACATGTTCAAAAGTGGTCAACATTCCCGTCGATTCCTGCGCTACATTTATTAGATTCTAATCTTATGCTATTTTATATACGGCGGTGGTGCAATAGTAAGCTGAATAAATGCAGAAGACTTCTGCCGTGAACATGGGTCCTGTGATCGATACCTATCGGATTGTTTGATCGCCTTGAGACTCCAGTATTCCGAGGCGATTTCTTTACCACAAATGAATTGGAAATCAATGTTTGCGTAGCCAACTCTACTAAGCTGCTTAAGGACCTGATTTTTTCGGAGTCTACTTCGTCATTTGTCGTCTGATGTCTAATTTCAGTTCCTACCAAGGCTTGCGTGTCACCTCCTTGGCTCCATGTTGGCCCCAAGCAAAATAATGAAACAGCAGGGCATTGCCGTAACATGAGTGACACAGATAGGTCAAAATGTAAAGAGCGCTTAGATTTCCTGGCAATCCCCTAACATCATACTGTGTTATTGATAAAGTGCACTCAACTAATTCATATTTAGCCAAATCATGTTTCTCTTTCTCGAAGATGGAGACACGATATGACAGACCTCTACTGAAGTATCAATAGACGTCGCACACTGGGCCAGGCGTTAGCAAAAGTGCGCGCGTTTGGTTATGAAAACATCTTTTTTTTCACATTCTAAGCAAACATTACAACTTCTGGCACACCTCTGAGCAATATTTCTTCTTGAATTTGACTTTAAAGGGTTAGTAAATTAGAAAAACAAGTTCCCACTAATCTATGTGAAATAAGCCACTAAAAACGAATTTCACAGTAATTTACCGCAATAAAATCTCATTTTGACGAAAATTTGAAAAAAAACGCACGCCTCCAGTGACGTATGAAAAGTCAAAATTACATAGATTGTACGGAAGTCAACAATAGACCATTTTCGTAATGTATTCACAACTGTCCCCCTTACTGCGAAGTAACGCGTTATTGCATTCACCTGTATCTTGTCATTCAGAGTCAATGGATGGAATGCACTTTGAATCTGTTAGTTTTTGCTACTCAGATAAACCTCGGACAAGCTTTGGGGTTCCCATTGGTAACGCATTGTTTGAATGGTGTGAATATAATATTTCATTTACGCCGTTGGCATTTTGACTTCTCATACGTCACTGGAATTTTCGTCAAAATGAGACTTTATTGCGGCAAACGAATGTGAAATTCAATTTTAGTGGATAATTTTACATAGATTAGTGTGAACTTATTTTTCTAATTTAGTAACCCTGTGAGTGGGTCATTTTTCTTTAAACAGACTTGATATTTGGAGTATTAGGTACATCGTGTATCAGGCGCATACGCAGGAGTTTTGAAAGGGTGGGGGGGGGGGGGGGTCACGTCATGATTTTTTTTTCAGCGCTGCAAAAGGGGAGGGTTTGAACCCCCGCCCCCCCCCCCCCCCCCCCCCGCATGGGTTCAAAGAAAGAAAGTTGTTTCATATCCTTCCATAACACATCCATGTTGAGACTTGAGATAATCGCTCGGGAGTGAAGAATCCGTGGATCTGGATTGTATGTGTGTGTGTGCGTGGGGGCAGGGGGGCCCGGGGGGGGGGGGGGGTCAGCGGATTCTTTACTCCCTAGCGATTATCTCAAGTCCCAACAATCGTCCAATTGGGGGAGGAGCTAGATGCTGGGGGGTTGAGGTGGGGAACGGGGTTAATTGCTCAAGAGGTAGCGTCGCGTGAATATGGAAGTTGAAACAAAAAAGTACAATCACGTAGCCGCACCGACCCGAACGCTTTTGTACGTTAAATTGTCATTTTTTTTTTATTTTTTTTTTGTATAGATTGTTGTTATCAGAGCAGATGTGGAATCATGGTTTCAGGCAATGAGACAAACTATCACTTTCTCGGCGATCTGAATGTATACGCTATCTTTCCTCAGCTACGCTTCGGAAAGATAGCTACTTCCAGATCACCTTGGAAGTGATATAGTAAACAAATAATCAACGTTGGTGAAGGTGATGGGATGAACTATCACTTCCGAGGCGATCTGGATGTAGCTATCTTTCCGAAGCGCAGCTGAGGAAAGATAGCGTATACATTCAGATCGCCGAGGAAGTGATAGTTCGTCTCATTGCCTGAAACCAAAAGTTGATTATTTGATTTATATTCCACATCTGAAACCAACTATCTATACCAAAAATGACAATTTGACGTACAAAAGTAATGTTTACTTCTCTACCTAACCCCGAGCCGCTGCCATGGGGAACACGCGTTAGGATGCGCGTTAATTAAGACGCGCATTATGACGCGCGTTTGGACGCGTTAGTGGGAGCTGATAGTCCGAGTGTAACGCACTTTTATTTCGCGCGTACTCAAAATATTCATCACGCATTAGGACTGTGAGGAGTGAAGAGATCAGCGAAACCAAAAAGTACTATCACCTAGAGTGTAACGAACTTTTATTCTCAGGTGATCTGATAGGAAAAACTACGCCTTGAGCATCACGTGATCAACTCTTGACCAATCATATAGCAACATTCTTAGTATGTGGAATATAATTCGTCCCATCACCTTCACCAACGTTGATTATTTGCTTACTTATCACTGACCTCTACCACCGTAGAGGTCGGTGGTAGAGGTGGTAGATAGCCATAGACACATGATAGAGTTATACTGTACATGTACAAAACGTATAACTCTATGTACATAGCGCTCGTACAGTCTTTTGTACGGACGTATGGCAAGCCGTTTTATCATTTATTCCTATTTCTTGATATCACGAATTCGAATTCTTGATATCAAGAATTCGACTTCTTGATATCAAGAATTTGATTTCTTGATATCAAGAATTCGATTTCTTGATATCAAGAATTGCCATTGCTTAGCTACACAAAACCATTTCTTGATATCAACAATTCGAATTCTTGATATCAAGAAGTCGAATTCTTGATATCACGAATTCGATTTCTTGATATCAAGAATTCATTTTCTGATATCAAGAATTCGAATTCTTGATATCAAGAAATAGTTTTGTGTAGTTAAGCAATGGCATTTCTTGATATCAAGAAATCAAATTCTTGATATCAAGATTTCGATTTCTTGATATCAGAAATTCCATTTCTTGATATCAAGAATTCATTTCTTGATATCAAGAATTCATTTCTTGATATCAAGAATTCATTTCTTGATATCAAGAATTCATTTCTTGATATCAAGAATTGTTAAGTGATTTATTTCGAGCGCAAAATCATTGCAAGAACCCATTTGGATATCGAGCTCAAAAGTTGCGCAGAATTAAAATTCATAGTTGATTTCCAGCGCAAAAGTAATGCAGCATTTCTTTTCTGATTTCGAACTTAAAAGTTGCGCACGAATTCGATTTCTTGATATCAAGAATTCGGCTTGTTTTGTATTTCTGCTTAAAAGTTAAGCAGAAATTCATTGATTGGCTGAGAGCTGATGTCCCATACACACACACACACACACAAGGCATACTTTACACAGATAAGCATGTTACACAAAGCTTGCATGTACACACAATTACCTCTCTCGCTCTCTCTATTTCTCTCGATCTCCCCCCAGAGCTATAAAACACATGCCTAGTATTGTGTTTGTAAATCACTACTGTACAATGAACCAGATGTTCATAGCTGTTCCCATCCACTCCTATCCACTCTCATTCCCACGGCCAAGGATTAGCCACTACTTCCCCCCATCTGATATGTTTGTTTACTCTACCCCGGCCTGCAGCCCTGCACCTTCTCTCTCTGTCTCCCCCAGCTTTCTCACCC
Source organism: Arbacia lixula (assembly GCA_963669155.1). Classification (NCBI taxonomy): domain Eukaryota; kingdom Metazoa; phylum Echinodermata; class Echinoidea; order Arbacioida; family Arbaciidae; genus Arbacia; species Arbacia lixula. Next base: position 11,322,598 of record OZ022584.1, read on the forward strand.
CAGACTGTTACATAACATGACCACCACCATGCAATGCTGTGTATATATGTGTGTAATATACTAGAATAAAGGCAGTTGCCACTCAGACACCCCGCAACCAAGCAAGTCCTCCAGTTTCCTTCTTAACCTCAATACATAAAACCTAGCCTACACACAGAATGGGTCTAGGGATTGGCTGAGAACACACAAACACACACACACACACACACACAGCCAAACAAGTCACATGCTAGGCATGCATGTTTTGCATGGCCTATGCATGTGACATAGCTCTCTGCATATGTTTTTTTTTTGTGTGTGTGTGTGTGTGTGTGTAAAATCTAGAAAAGTGTACAATTACTTCATTAAATCATTTCAGGAAGAATATAATTTACAAGTGCGAGATGGATATAATCAATATAACTATAATAAGGAAGATATCAAGGATATATTTTTAAGACCGAGATAAGAGCAGCAATTTGTTGTAAGCATAGAGAATTTCAATTTAAGTTAATACATGGGGCCCTACCTCTTTAGATTTGGATTTGTAACTGATAAATTGTGTTCCTTTT